>QEOQ01000316.1:1894294-1948850 GCA_010279815.1 Brachionus plicatilis
CATAACTTTTTTAATACTTAATTTTTTTATAATCTGTAAAAAGATTTGGAAAATTTAGCTTATCAGCTTCATTTAGCTAATCAATAGATTTTGAAAAAGATCTGTTTAAAGAATTTAAATTTTTTATAAAAATATGATATTAAGTCAAGTTGATTATAATTTAGGAATAAAAATTAATAAGAAAATTAGACAAATATAAAATTAAATATGATATATTTTTATTAAAAAAAATTTAAAAATTTAAATATGAAAAGAAATCGTTAATAATGGATTAACAATAAATATTCCTAAAAAATATTAAAAAAAATTATGAATTTTTATAATTAAATATAAATTAATTTTTTGACTTTTACTATGGTTTTAATTCAAAATATCTAAATATAATTATTTTTTTAATTTTAAGATTTTTCTTTTTCTTTTATTTTTTATTTCATTTACGGACAAAATCGAATATTTTCATAAACAAGCATGCTTTCTCTGTCCAAGTTATACTTTTTCTTGGCTTGACTAAAATTAATCAACAGTGAATCAACACCGTTAATCAAACGAGGAAAAACATGTCTAGAGATACCGTGTGAATAAATATATGCGATGTTTGAATGTCTTTTATGTACTCTAGATTGTATCCTCAAATTTTTCATATAGGGCTCTAAAGATTGTTTTGGAGCTCCAAGCTGCATATAAAGTAACAGAGAAGGCTTTTTAAGATCAATTCCATTGATTAATTTTGAATTAATTTTATTGAAAACTTGGAAGTATTTGGGCTCACCTGCTTGGTTTTCAAGTTTGACTTGTACCATAATACATGAAATCGATTCAAAATTACTTTTATCTAAAGCAATTGGAATAATAAGATCTACAGCTGTTTGATACTCCTTGCAATGAATGGCTGCACACCGTTTTAATCCATTTACTAGATCAATTTCTTTTAGCCAATATTTTGATCTTGAAAAATGATTGAAATTTATCCAGCCATCAAGTAGCTCTGTGTAATTTTCTATTTGCAGATTTATTATTTTAATTGCACATTTTTCATTTTCAGATTTGCATTTCCATCCATTAATGATATTTCCACAATTATCTAAACATTTTCCAAATAAACTTTGAATAAATTCACCAA
This sequence comes from Brachionus plicatilis, assembly GCA_010279815.1. Lineage (NCBI taxonomy): Eukaryota > Metazoa > Rotifera > Eurotatoria > Ploima > Brachionidae > Brachionus > Brachionus plicatilis. Next base: position 1,895,415 of record QEOQ01000316.1, read on the forward strand.
CTTTACTTAAATTATGATACATTAATGGATGAAATAACTGGCTTGAATTACGAGCTTTATCTTTAGCAATAATTAGAATTAATTTGGCGATCATTTCTCCTCTATCTCCTCGATCTATAAGTGAAGATTCGATAGTAAAACTTAATTGTTTAATTATAAGATTTAAATTGTCTGATTTATGCATTAAAAATGCTCCAGCTTCAGCTAATATTGGCTCAGATGGATAATCTATTTCAAACCGACCTGTTTCAGTATCAACATAAGTGCATACAGCCATATTTTTTGCCACTAGCTTCTGACATGTAGATATCAATTTTGGTTTTACTATTCCAATTCTTGAACTCAAAATAGCCAAGCAATCAGCAATGCTTAAAACTTTATTTAAATGTTCACCACCAATTAATTTGCTTGCTATTGCACTATAAAGTTCTGAATAATCGATAGACTTAAATTTTTCATGTGAATTATTTCTAGTATAAATCCAAGATCCCCACAGAACACGACCTAAACTGCAAATATAATCAAAAGTTACTGTTTCGCTTATATTTTTGGCTGATTTTAAAAAAATGTCCCAATTTGGAAGCAAATAGATGGGCTGAAATACCATTTTTTCACCTGAATAAACACGAAGAGATGGATCTAATGTCTTGTTTGGCATAAATTCACTAAGCGATGAAAATGTGTCCAAAAAGAGAACAAAAATGTTTTTCTTTAAATTAGTAATCAAACTTCTCATGATAAAAAAATTGGATCTTCCTTGGTCACCAGATTCCAATAATGATGATGCTTCATCAAAAACAAATATAAGCTGGCGATCACCATTATATAAAGACAATTCATCTTGTTCATTACATTTTTTATTCTCAACCAAATTTTTTACCAAAGAATTCTTTTCTTGATTATATTTATAAAAAAATTCTCTAGGATCAAGTCTTTTTTCATTTATTAAATCTATAAATGTATTAAAATATTTCTTGTATTTAATCATAATCATATCTTCAGTCGAATTGCTAAGCAGAAAGTCAGCTAAACAACTTCTATTTGGATAACCGGAGGATAATTCAGGTCGTAAACAACAGTAGACTACATAAAATCCTTCGTCAACTAAACTAAAGCATGCTTTAGATTTTCCAAAACCACTCGCTTGGCAAACTGTAGTAAAAGGCCCATAACAATCAATTGGATTAAATCTATCCATTAAAATTTTTATTTGATCCTTTAGGTAAATTTTTGAATCAAAACCAATTTTTTCATTTTGATAAAGTTGAATTTCAAAAGATTCTTTAATCAATGCATTAATTTTATCTAAATTGAACTGATTATCTATGCCAAGCCATTTTCTAAAGTTTGTCAATTCTTAATTCAAATAGCAATAAAATAGCGTTAAATTTAATTTAAAATATTTACCTTCTTTATTCATGAAAAATAATGATATTATTCCTAAACTACTCTCAATGTCAATCGATGTAATTATTAAATCACTCCGAACAATTCTTTTAAACTGAAACATGATATCTGTATCTATTGTAGTTATTAACTAATAAAATTAAAATTCACATTTAAAAATACCGATTATATCCAGGATTCTTTCACTATTTGTATTTATTCTACATCGCAGAATACAATTAGAACTAAATTCATTTGAAGAAACACAGATACAAAACTTTAGTTTAAACTCAAGATCCATTTTGTTTTCAAAATTTTAATTTAATTTAAAAAAAATTTCAACTGCTAAATAATTGATTTTAAAATTAGGTAATTTTATGTTAGAATTTTTTGAAAATTAAAGTCAAAATAAAATTTACTTTTTGTCAATTTTCAATTTCAATAATATTTAATTACCATAATATTAATGAAAAGTAACTATGTTTAAACAGCTACATTGTTTAAAAATTTAAAATAAATTAAACAAATTCAAATAAGTCTAAACAAAATATCCAGAATTTTTCAACTTTTCTTTTTAAAAACTACATCAAATACTAGAATTATCTTTAAAATTATTTTAAGCAATTCAAATAGATTCAAGCATTCAAAACGATGATGATTTTTTTTTATATTTTTATAAAATTTTTTTTCTTTAATTTGTAAGTTAGATATTTTTAAATCACTTATCTTAAGGAACGCAACTCAGCGACTTAATTAATTTTAATAGAGAAAAAGATCTTTTTTTTAATTTAAGCAATGCATTACAATCATAAAGAATTTTTTTAATCCATAATTTTCAATTATTAAGTTAAAACTTTAAAACCGACTAGACTTAAACTTGAGGGTCTTGAAATTCGCTTCAATTCTTATTCAATTTTAGTTTAAAGAATAATTTAGTTCTGTAAAATGCTTAATGTTTAAACAACTTTACTTAATCAGAAAATGCATGTCTGCAAAGACTCTGCAAAGTAATTGCCCAGTTGATTGGAATATTTTTTAATAGTTTATTTATTTAAAAATAAGGCATTTTTGGCATCTAATATAATCAATCTATATTCGGAACTTTTTGTCTAAAATAAGATCTTTATTTTCTTTTTTTTGGTAAATCAAATCAATAATCTATTTAAATCTTATTGATAGTTTATTTGCTATTTTATTTTACATTAAAATTTTTTTTTATATAAAAAAGGTGTCAGAAACTATGTTGCAGATTTTTTTTAAAAAAGATTTCTTTATCTTTAATTTTGATTTCAAAAAAGGAAGAATTTTTGTTAAATTTGTAATTGTAATTTCTCAATGCCAAAAGTACCAAAAAAAAACAAATTCATTTTTCCGGCATCTTGAAGTTTAGGATCAAATAACTTTTGAATGGTACTTGATTAAATCTCTCTGCAAAATGCTAAATAATGCAAAATACATGCTGAATATTGTGTGAAGCTCTGCAAAAACTCTGCATTTTGCAGCAAAATGCACGCCATTAAAAAGTATTTAATTTGACTGCGCAATTTAAATGCAGAGTTTTTGCAGAGCCTCATACAATATTCAGCATGTATTTTGCATTATTTAGCATTTTGCAGAGAGATTTAATCAAGTACCATTCAAAAGTTATAAAAAAAATACTATTTGATCTGATTTTTTTGATCCTAAACTTCAAGATGCCCATTTTTCCAACGTATTCAATATTAACAATGCTTAATCAAAATATAAAAATGTTAAGATGATGAAAAAAAGTGAAAAAATAGAGTAGAAAATACGATTTAGATACATATAAAAATAGGAATTTAAAAAAGGCAATTGAAATTCATGATTATGGTCAAATGATCAAACCTTAATTCATAATAATCTTGTTAACCCTCGGATAAGGTTAATTTAATAAAACTCAGTTTATTTGTTTTTTAAATTTTATTTATTAAATGATAAAATTACACTTATAACAAATACGACAATAGGCCTAGGTAAACGTTTATATTGTTTGTGGAAATATTCGAATAAGACGAATAAATGAAATAAAGTATTAAATTTTTATAGTAAAAGAAATAATTAAAAAAAATCAATCACAAATCAAGATAATATCAAATAAAATATTAAAAGTAAGAAAGATTGTAGACAATGGTCATTGCGAAAACGATGACACTTAATATTAATTTGATTTAATTAAAATATCAAGATAAATAACTTGATAAGTTATTGAATTTGAGGATCGTAGATTATAGTAACAATTTAAATAATAAATGATGAAATTAGCTTTTATTAATTTTTTTTTAATTTAAAAACAACAACGTTTTTTTCTAAGTGATTTTTTATTGATTCTTCTAAAATCTTTATTTTGAAAAGTAAAATGACAAATTTAAAATCCACATTAAGATATTCAAATTGTGACTTTATATGATATATAAATATTAATTAAAATATATGACGACGAAACAAAGCTAAATTTTGTTTTGCAAAATTTTAAAATATTGATTAAGAATTTTTTTTACTTCAGATAAAAATTCATATAATTTTTTATCTAATTATAGAAAAAACAAATAATGTTTAATAAAGTTTAGTCATTTATTATTAAAAAATTGATAAAAAAATACCTTTGATCATGAACTTCAATTTGCCGATATTGGGTTAGGAGGTTTTGAGAAACTGTTTTGTTATCTAGACTTTGATCTAAACAATTAAGAATTTGAATTGTTTTCTCTAAACTAAAAGCAGTGCTCTGATTTTGTTTGTTTTATCATTTATATCAACGCCTTTTTATTATTTGTCATTTTTAAAAAGTTCGAATTTATGATAAACACAAAAAAATCAACTTTTTATAAACTACAAGTTTAACATGAAAAAAGTTTTATTTATTTTTTTAAATCAATTTACTATTTGTGATAAATATTCTTTATGAAAAATTGTTTGTCCTCTAGGATTTAGATTATTTATTTTTAAGCGAAAATTTCTTATAAACAGTTTTCACTGTAAAAATTTCAAATGATAAAGCCAAATAGCAAGAAGGATTTTGCAAATGTTCATTTTTTAAAGCAGTTTGTGTGAAAACATTTCTTTCTTTTACTTCAAGTAATAAGTTATTAAGCAAAAATTAGCTTTCAAATAAGTTTACTTTACACAACTTTTATGCATAACAAAAATACTAAGCATTTTGAATTGTTTTAATGAGAAATTATTTTTTTTTAGTAATCAAGAATAAATACTTTAGTGAGCAATTAAATTAAAATAAAAATTAATTCAAAAATTAAATTAAATTAAAAATTACTTAATGGGAGGTCAAAAATAGTTGTCCGAAATTTCAAAAAGAAAATATGTTGTCTTAAAAAGATATAATGATGAAATTTAATCTAGTTTTCAAAATAATAGGCCTTTTTAAAAAATAAATTTTTTTGGCATGACTCTAAGGCCTTCTTGTCCTCAGTGGTAATGAAATTTCGAATGCTAGCTCAATGCATCATTTTGTAGAAAATTTAATCTTGATTAAAATGTTACTTTTTGAGATTTTTTCAATACAACTTCTTCAAAAATTATCAGCTTGATTTTAATCAACAAAAAATTTTCTAATTTTCTTCATTTTTAATGAAATAAATAATCATTCAACTTAAATTGATGAAGCAGTCAATTAAATAAGAACATCAATCTGTCTTGATTCAATTTAATTTTTAAATAAAATATCCGTCAAAGATCTTTTTAAAGAATAAAATAAATCATTTAAATTAAAAGTCTTAAAAATGATCTTTTATTTATCTATAAAATTTAATATTGATTGCATGTTCGAACTTGATTTGGCCAATTACAGACCTTCAAGTTTGCATCAAACCACAGTCCATTTGAACAAGCCTCAATGACAAAAACTCCATTAACACATCTATAATATCTTGAACAATCATTTGGAACTTGTGTGTAATCTTGGTATTGGTTACACGATTGTCCAGAAATATATCCAGTGTTATATCCTGGATTATATAAAGGCTGGCCATTATTGTAAGTTTGATAGGCATTGGTGCTATAGTAGGCATTTTGGGGATTAAAACATGTTGTTACTGTTTCGGCCCTCACACATTGTCGTAAATTTGTATCAAATAACGTTCCTGATGGACACTGTTGCACCTGATAGACACCATTTACGCATCTAAAGTATCGTGAGCAATCATTTGGAACTTGTGTGTAATCATTATTAGCATTGCATGAACTTCCATATGCCAAATTGATTGGAGAAACATTTGAATTGCAGTTTGTGACTTGAGCAGCCCAATTGCAAACTCTAAGGTAGGGATCAAAAAGTGTTCCAGCTGGACATTGTTCAATATATGAGTTTCCATTTGAACATCTAAAATATCTTGAGCAGTCCCCGTTTACTGGAGCGAAATCGTTGCAAAATTGTCTTTTTTCAATTGATTTACATTTGAAAATTGAAAAGAGAGAAAAAAGTATCAAAATTATTTTGAACATTTTTGATTTTTGAATGGTTTTATAAATTTGAACAATTTAATTGCTTTATATTGGGACAAAATTTATCATGAATTCAAGAATATTTGATAAACAAGAGTTTATTGAGAGCTTAAAATTCTTTTATTCAAATAAAATATCGTTTTTCTGTTTGATATTCTATTTGAATTTAAAAATAAAAAAAACTAACTCCTTAAAATGTTAGATTTAAATGAGAAAATTTGATAATAGAATTCAATGTGTAAGAAACCTTAAACAAAAAGACTGCTGAAAAGTTTTAAATTTTACTTTAAAATATCGTTTTTCTGTTTGGCAATTTCAAAAAATAATTTAATAAAAAAACAATCAAAATAATTTTAATAAGATACCTTGTGAGGATAAAAGTGAAATGGAATTTAATTTAATTATTAATAATGGTACAATCTTGAGCAAATAAGTGCGATGTATTAGTATTCGATGAATTTGATGTTTAGGCCTACTTAAATTTGATATCGAGTGAGTATTATTTAGATAACAAAATTGAATTTAAAAATGATAGAATAGTCAAAATTTTAAGCAAAGCAAAATTTTTGATCAAATTTCAAAATTTCAAATATGCTCAAAATATTTTAAATGCGTAATTTAATCATTTACAAAATTAAAAGCGGTTACCTTCTTTTCACATCAATATTTTTATTCCATTTCCAGATTGACGGATTATGCTAATTGTCTCTTTTAATTTAATTGAAATTCTTACTTATTGGATTAAATACCGTATTTTTAAATCTGAAACTTTCAAATTTAAAAATACGGTTTTGAAGATTAAATAATTCTAAATTCTATATTTTAATTAATTACGCAGTTAAAAAATTTTGAGCAAGTTTGATATTTTGAATTTTGGTCATAAATTTTGCTTTCCTAAATTTAAATTTTTTTATCTTGATATGTTTTATTTATCGACAAAAACAATTGTCAAATGCAGTTAATCTAAATTTTTCTTCAGCTTCATTGAAAAAAAAACATTTCTTAATTTTTTTTGTTTAGACAAAATTATTCACTTTTACAACCAAAATTTGGCGGACGGCCATCTGACCGATCCAAGTGGACTTGCTTACGGTCACATGAATTTTTTAAGATTTTTAAATAATATTTTGATTAAGAATTTTTTTTGTTGTCCAGAAAAAAGTTATTCTATTTAGAAGAAAAATAATTCAATTAATAAAGTTTAATAAAAACAAAAGAGTCGGGCTTTTTATAATTTTTTAAAAATTAAGTAACTCGAAGCAGAATTACATTCTTTTTCATAGTTAATTTTATTAACCAGTCTTAAATCAAATCGAAAATCAAATTAGAGGACATCCAAGAAAAAATCAATTTTTTTATGATTTTTTCTTTTTTCAGAAAAAATTGTAAAATTAATTGTTTTTGCTACTAATTAAAAATGTTTAAACTTTAAAAAAAAATATTTTTGCTACATTTTTATCTACTATTTGAAAATAATATAGACTTTTTTAGTTTTATTACCCCAAATTTTGAATAAAATACCCCAAATTTTTAATTTTTTACCCCTATTTTATTAAGATAACACCAAAAAATAAAAAAGAAATTAAAAAAATAAAATGACAATTTTATTTTATAATCGACACCAAATTAATTATAAAAATACCAAAATTAATAAAAATAAACTATTTTATTATTTTTAACCCCAAAAATTTAGTCGAATTCAGAGCATACTTACCCCAAAAATTTACTTTTTTCCACATTTATTTGAGCAAGCCCAATATCTTCTTTTAGTCATTTTAGCGCCACATTTATCACAAAACTTTTCTTCGACTTGTTTGATTGAATCAATTCGAGGTCTTTTTGATGGATTTTCTTTTGTCGAACTCGAATCTTCATCATCTGTATCAATCCCTTTAGGTGCCGAATTTGTTGCTTGTGTTTCTTTCGGTTGATGTTCAAGTGGTCCAGCTGTGTCTTTTGGCCTTCCTTTCTTTCTATTGGCTTGTATAGGTATATCCATACCAACTGAGTCGAAATTGCATTTTTTTTTTCTTGCTGCAATAGTTGTAAGATGATAACATTTGTAATTTTTTAACCAATACCAACAATTGCAACTACTCAAAGTCCAACTATTTTCATTGTATTTAATTTTACGAATACTAAAAATGGAAGTAATCATATGATCGAATGAAAACCATTTTTTTTCAATTAATGACTGATTGTATTGTTTACATTGTTCTTTGTTGATATCTATCTTGTCATCAGCAGTTAAATAATAATAATTATCATCTTTCAAATGAATAATTGTTTTGTTATAACTGTTCCATTTATAAGCTTTTACTAAGTCATCCTTTGTAACATTTGGAAATTCATAAAATATTTTTTGATTTAAGTTGTCAACGATTTGAGGCTGATTTGTTTCTGGATCAATCAATGATAATGTAGGTGCACGTTCAGTTGACCATTCTTTCAAAATACTTGGTAAACCAGGTGCAAAGCCTTCATACCAACCATTATTTCCATCTTTGCACCATTGATTATCGAAATACTCTAAAAATGTTTTGATGGCTGGACTATTGACTCTTGACCATTTTTCTTGAAATAATTTAAGAGCTCTTGGAAATAATTCTGGCTCAAAAATTTTTTGAATTTCGCTTATATCGTAGACAATTCGTTCTGCTTGTAATTTGCTAATTGATTTTACACGAATATCAATATTACGATTGACGTGAGCCCAACAATTTACTCTTGTTTTTAAAAACACTCGAAAAATTTGTGATGGCATGGCAGCATATTCAAATTTCCCAACGAAAACCGCGTCTTCATCGTCTGGAATCTCTGAATTATCTTCGCACCATTTTTTGAAATCTGTCAATGAACAATTTTTATTTAAGTCCTTACTAACTGAATTTATAATATGTTGAATTTGATTGTCAGTTGGTGGCTGAATATTTTCTTTGATTAAATTTCTCTTGATTTCTTTTTTTGCTTGTCCAAGCGAACGAAAATAAATAATTTTTTCTTTCACTTTAGGAGGAACATTAGCTGAATTTTCTTCGTTCGAATGATTTGAATGTTCATTGTCTGATATATAGACTGAACCACCAATTTCACCATTTTTGACTTTGAAATAAATTGATTTTTTGCAGCCTTTTTTGTTGAATTTGCAGTTGAATGTATGTTTATCGCAATCGGCTAGGTTATTTTTTGAATGAAAGTTCCATGCTACATTGTCAAAATGTAAATTTTTGACCAATTTTTTAAATTCCATTAAAGATTCACAATCTTCAAGGAAATCGTACGCCTTAGATACGCTTCTTTTTATTTTCGGCAATTCTTCAGCGTCATTTACGGTGTCGTTGAAATTATTTTCTAAAATACTCGCAGAACTAGACATTTAATAATAATCAATACACATTTTAGCAAGCTGAATTTCTTATATAGGAATATTTTTTAAATATTTATTAAAAAAGTGTCAAAAAATTTAGGTTTCATTTTAATAAACTAGAGTTCGTTTTAATTAATTAGGTGTAGTTTTAATTGATTTAGTGTCAAAATAAAAGAAAAAGTAACATCTTATTTAATTAGGTGTAAATCTTAATTTTTTATGGTTTACTTAATTAAAAGGGGTATTTTATTAAAAAATTGGGGTAAAAAATTTTAAATTTGGGGTATTTTATTCTAAATTTATGGCCTAGATATTAAAGAGCCAATAATATATTAGCTATTAAAAAAAAATAAATTAGCTACTCAAAAAAATAAGGACCAAAATTAATAGTCTCCTACTAAATATACCTAATATACCTATTTAGTTAGAGACTATTATTTTAATATTGAAACCGTATTTTTGATTAAAAATATTTTTCTCTAATAATCAAGCAAACAAAAATTATTAATCAAAATAAATCAAATCAAATAGTTGAATGTAAAAATTCAAAATAAAAATGAGTTGAGTCAAGTTCACTTTTTATGTGGCTAGAAAAAATCTATGAAATAATATTTGAACATCCATTTAATTTAAAGCTATGTGGATTTGACAGGCTTTATCATATTTCAATATCTCTTATTAATTTCAGTTTATTTTACTCTTTTAAACTTAGTTCCTATTTTGATTTTATTTTATTTAACTTTTTTTTTTGAGCAATTTTTTTTACAAAAAATTTTGTTTGTTTAAAAAATGAATTGAATAACCTTGAGAAATTCAAATTGAAAAAAAAAATTTAAATGAAAGTTTATTATGATCGAAATAGAAAAGAAAAATACAAGCGTGCACTATTCTGCAAATTAACTCTAAAATGAGACAAAATTTTTACATTTTTTTTGTTCATTTTTGAGAATAATTTTTCTTTTTTATGATGATTCAAGAAATCAATTAATTATTATTATTTTCGTAATTCAAAAAAAAACTACAAAGATTTGATTTTAGAGCGGATTTTAAAGATGATGGAAGAATTGTCGCTAGCCGAAAATCTTTCCATAGATGATGACACAGTACAAAAGAGCAATTCGAATTCGAAAAGCAATTTGACAAACAGCCAAATGACCGAGTCGAACGAGTCCGGCTTTTTCAATGAATCGTCACGTCTTCAAGCACTAGAGCTTGAACAAGAGCAGCTAAACGCTTCCCTAATGGCCCTAACAACTCATTTTGGCCAAGTTCAATTTCGGCTCAAACAAATAGTTGCTGCTCCTGAGCCTGACAAAGAACATTTGCTCAAAGAACTAGAAGAGTTCGCTTTCAAAGGTTGTCCCGTCAATAACCCAGTGAACAATTTTCATCAAAACATAATTCAAGAGCAACGCCTAAAACAAAAAGATCTCATTTTTCAGCTCAAGGGTCAGCTCCAAGACATTCAAAGCTTTACTTATCAAGTAATTAACTTTAATCGAAAAATTGGTTTTCTATTCCAAGCAATTTAAGTCTGAAAATGTCAGCGACGTTCCATCGATCATTGAGAAACAAAAAATCATTATTGACGAATTAAAAGAGAAAATAAATTTGCCTTTGGAAAATTTAGATAAATTGAATGGTGACGAACTGAAAAAAGTGGTCGACAAAGCCATTCATCAAGTACTTAAAACAAACACAAACAAATATAATTTAATAAATTTTTTCAAATTAATTTTTCATACCTAACAACTTTTTTTTTTTCTCTTAATTTTAAGATAGTAAATCCAGTCAAAGTAAAAGAACAACTAGTGGGACAATTAAAAACACAAATTGAAGATTTGGAGCGGTTCATTGATTTTCTGCAAGGCGAAGCCTCTAGTCCTGGGCCCTATTTGCAGAAGAAAAGCTGCACATGCTCAAAAAATTGTAATCAACATGAATCCCAAAGTGCATTTCCAGTATTTAATCAGCCGCAGCAAAACAACGACCAAACTGACAAGTGTGAATCCAGTCAAAACAGTCAATCGACAGTTGATCTCTTGAAAAAAATTCTATCTGTAATGCAAATATTTGCCATTAGCCAACTTAACTGCGGCTCCAAGAACACATTTGAGAAAAATTCACTAAAAAAAAGCTCGAATCACTGGGGGTCTCACAAACATAAAATCTAAACTAGAATTAAAATTAATTTGTTTTCTTTTTTTTTTGTTGTTGTTTTAAGGGATTTAAGGGCCAACTTGGAACTTTCGATTAACAAAATTTTAATTGTTAACTCAAATTATTGTGATTCAAAAAAATTGTCTTTGTATGCCAACGCCAACACAGAATCGGATGACGAAATTGTAAAAGAGTGTCCACACGAGTTAATTAAAGCGATTAGAAAAGATTTTTCATGTTCACTTAGAGACCTAATGCAGCATGGTCTGGTGGAATTGTCAAATTCATCGTCTATGGTTCCGTTTGGCTGCTTTGTAGCTCGTTCTAAAGAGTCCGGATCGCAAATGCACATCTGGGACCTTTTAATCAAATATTACGAGGCCAAACATGGCAAAGAGTTCACTCAATCGGCTGCCAACAAATTGTCTCAATCGTTTAACTTAAATGTTGTTGGCGGCAAAGTGATCACCATTAAACAGGTATGAAACAAAAGTTTAAAAAATGTTTAAAAACAAAAAAAAAATTAAACAACTTATTGTCAATTTAAGTCATTGTTAAACTCAATTGAAACTGTGCTGAAAATTCACGGCAATAGTGCAACGAACAAAGACTCGTGTTTCAAAGCGTTTGTGTGTCTTGCTATCAATGAAAAAAAGCTGGCTTTGTATTTAAAACAAATTCTTAAGGCCACAGTAATCATTGAGAATTATTATCAAAATTGGAGCTACATTAAAACTACAGGTAACAAAATTAATTGGCAATACTTTTAAATTTTGGCATTGATTAGAATTAATTAAATAACAAGCACAATCAATCGATCGAAATTATTTTCTATTTTATTCAATTAAGCATTAGCAAAAAATTTTAATTTTTATATTTTTCAGGTTTTGATGACGCACTAAAATCTATTGATCAGCTGAAATGTTTAAATTGGAATGTGCCAGTGGAAAAGTCAAAACGGCGAAGGTCTACCAAAACCAATGATTTATTCTAAATCATCATCTTCCGCAAAAGTCACCACTTTTTTTAAATTCAACTTTTACGATCTCTTAATTGTATATACAAACAATAGTCAATAAATTAATTTTATTTATTCCATTAAAAAAACAAAAACACTAACATACACACGCACAGTGAAAGATAAGTTATTCTATAAATTATTTGTCCGTTTTATTATTATTTAATAAATAAATATTGAGATTTTTTTTTTAACTTAATTAAATAACATAGTTGTGTAAATTTTTGTTGATTTCATTTTTGGTCAATTTTGACGATGGAAAAATAATTGAAAATTGACTGAGAAAGATTAAAAAAGAAAGGTTTAAGGGAGGATTAACCCTGAAATATTAAAAAACTTTAAATTTAATAAAAAAAAAAATCTAAAAATAATTTAAAAAATAAGATATATAAAAACAATTCACTCATGATATAAAAAATGGGTAAGATTAGGAATGAAGTGGATTAATTTAATTAGTTTTTAATGAATAAATATAGTTTTTATAACTTGAATTTTATGCTATTAAATAAACTAATCGATTTAAGCAGACAAGTCTTTATAAGTCACTAGTCTTAAGCCAAGTCAAACCGATGACTTTAATTTTTTTTTTTTTCAAAGTCAAGTCGTAACTTTGACTTGACTTACATCAAGATTTTGATTCAAGAATAAATTGAAGTAATTTTTTGCTTAAATTATTTTTAGCTGAAAAATCGAAAGAAAAAAACAAAAATTATTAGAAATCTTAGATCTTAGAAGTTTTCTAAGAAAAAAAAATTTGAGATTCTTAGATGTTTAACTTCTTAGAACATCTAAGAACAACTAAGAATTCTTAAATATTTTTTTAAATGACAAAAATGCTCTTTCTTTTTATACTAAAATAAAATATATTTGAGCCAATCAGATCCTTCTTTTTTTAAACTTTACTTTTTATAACGTTCGACTGTCTTAGATTACAACGATTTATTACTCCAATTTTGGCGCAAAATTTAGAAAAAAATCTCAACTTAAAACATTATTATCCTCTTTTACAAAATATTCAAACTTTATACAAAATTATGTACTAAATAACGTGATTAATTAAAAGAGATAAAATGACTGAAATGACATCTTGATATTGCTGTTTCAACACTTTATTGAATTCTTTTGCTTGATTTTTAACCTTTAATCAATAGAAAGTCCTTAACAAGAGCATTTTTAATAAATTAAACCTAACCTTAAACTATCCCTACACCTAACCCTAAATTTCCGAGATTTTAGGCATTTTATTAAAAAAAAAACTCACTCTAAAATTAGCCCTAATTTGGCATTTGACTGGGCCCATAAAATACTTAAAAAAAAGTGAACCCATGAATTTTTTTGATAAATTTGAATTTTCAAATAAAATTTGATAAAATAAATTATAATTTTTAATATTCCAAAACGTCATTCATTATCATTTTCTAAAAAGATTAAAAAACAAAAGTAAAAATCAAATGACTCTTAAAGTGATAATTACTTTACATTACTTAGTGATAAAAAAATCTTGTTTTATCACACAAATAGTGACATAAATATTTATTAAAATTTATCACTTTACTAAATTTAGTGATAAATTTTATATATAAATATTTAGATGAAAAATATACGATTTGGTTAAAATTGATAGATTTTAAATTTAAATTCAATTAAATATTTTGGTTGTTTTATTTTTTTCTATTAATAGTTCATGAATTGAAACAAAATGTTTGACTCATTTTAGGCACAATTAGATTTGAAAGAATTAATAAGAAAGAAAACTCGTAAGGCGATTTTATTTAATTAGATCGTAGTAAAAAGTTTATTTTGTTTTTTATTCACGAATAAATAAATTAATCGAAAAATTGAACCAAATACTTTGAGCATTTGGATACTTTAGGTGTGTAGTTTTGGCTTTGATTGGAGACAGATTTGCACAATTGAATTGCATTATTAAGCGACTTAGCAATTGATATTATGTATTCTTTGTCCAAGTCGCTTGAGGGATTATTTAGAAGATTTCCAAAGGCTACCAACATCCTAAACAATGCCTCATGATCCCAGTTAATTAAACGGTTGCACAGCAAATCGTTGTTTACAAATTCGATTTGTTCCACGATTAGATCGGTGCAGAAGCTGGCTGAAAATCTTGAATCCAAATTAACGAGCTTGGGATTTAGAACAGTGTAGTTTAGTAGCAATGTGGCACACGATGTTTGTAATGTCTTGCTATTTGTATCACTCGATTTTAGAATATAATTAAATAAGAAATTTCGTTCGTTCAATAATAATGAGACAAGTTTTTTGTTTGTTTCAAGCAGGTTAAAACTTTTGAATAGATTGCACAAAACACGCATTACCAGCATTGAATTTACAGCATTATTTTCAGTCAATTTCTTGAAAAGAATTTGAACATAGAAGTTTTGTGAAGTTGCGCTATCTTCGCCTTCATTTCTAAGAATATAATTGACAGCTTCTTGATCCAGTACAATAATGCGAACCAAATCAATGAATGGAAACAAGTTTTCTTTAAAAAAAATTCAATTAATTTTAATAAATTTTATGAAAATAAAGTTAAAANNNAAAAAAAAAAAAAAAAAAAAAAAAGAGCTAACCTTGTGTAAATTGATCTATAAATTCAAACAATTGATCAAAAATACTAGAATTAAATCCATTTTTAACCATTTTCTCCAAACTATTTACAAAGTTCTCATTTTGCGTATAAAGTTCTCTAATTTTTTTGAATATTGTCTCTAAATTGTATTGATCGAATAGCACGAAAGTGTTGTGAGGATAAAACTCGTTGGAATGTAGAATATTTGGCGTTTTAACTTTGGATGTGGTGTATGCACTGGATGCAGTAAAAGGATCAGAGCTAGTGTTGCTCGATGGCTTGTTGCTAGTGTCGAATGAAGATGGCACATATCTGTTTCCTCCTGTGAACGGGTCATTAAAGCCACTCGACTCATTTTTCGAACCAATTACTTGGCTTTGTGTATTCTGAATTAAAAACTGAGCTATTTGATCAAGAAAATGTTGATTCAAATCATGTTGATGGATGAATTTCTGGGCCGCATGATACGGATCTTCGGTCAAGTTGTAAGCAAGCTTGAGTTTTTTGCCTTCATCGAGCTCAATGTCGAACACATAGTCATATTGGTTGCCCAAATAGTTTACTTTTTGAGTTTGACCTCCGCCTGCGTCCGAAGAGCCAACCGCAACTCCTATTTTGATCCATCTAGACTCGTTGCCATCCCATTGGTAAACTTCGGCCTCATTTTGATTATTGACAATTAAATTTTGTCCATCTCTTTTGCCTGGTCTCATCAATGCGTCTACACCTGGCAGTTTGTTCAAATTTATATTTGACATTTGTTCATTTGTTTTTACCGGAATGGCAAACTTTGCTAATTCTGTTTCGAATTCTTGCATCTCTTGAGCAGTGGCCATCAACGACTCGTGTTGAGTAAAGAGTCGAATGGTTCCATCGCTGCAAGCAACAGCTAGATTGTCATTTGGCAAGTGAATGGCCTTCCACAAGGTTTGACATGGCAACACAATTGTCTGAACCAGTTCATTGTATGATTTAACAATCGAATGAACTCGCAGTGATCTGTCTTCACTGCTGCTAATCACATAACAACATCCATTTTGGCTAAAACAATTTAGTGAATACAAAAAAGAGTCAGTGACACGAATAGTTTGTATGGGAGTTGGATGACCCAAACGCCACTGAATGATAGTTCCATCATTTGAACAAGAGAAAAACTCCTGTCTATTTTGAATGTTTAATGTGAGACCTCTGACACAATCACCATGGCCTATGTATTTTAACAAACATTCAGCATTGCGCTTCTCTGCACTAATTGTCCAATGTTTTATGCTTTTGTCAGCACTGGCTGTTAACACAACTCCTTCTTGATCTATGCTCAAAACATCCCAGACAGTCAAGTCATGTCCCTTAATTGTAATCACTGGAGACAATTTAAACTCATTTCGTACTAAATCATTCAAGTTCCACACTTTGGCCGTACAGTCAAAAGATCCGCTGAACAACAAATTACTTTGAGAGCAATTATCAAAATTAAGTGTGCACACTGGGCCATCATGAGCTGTAAATTGTGAAATTACTTTGTTTGCTTCAATGTCATGAAAAGCAATTGTTTGGTCATTTGAACCTGTAATTATTAATCCGTTCGGGTATTCCTTCAAAGTGTAAACAACACTCACAGAATTTACGTACTTTTTGTGTGTGGTGATAACTTGGGCTTGAACATATTGATTTGAGGCTCTTTTTTATTAACAATTTAAAATTTAATTATTTTAAAATTAAAATCTTTTAAAAAAATTTAAAAAAAAAAAGCAAAATTTAAATATGAACTTTCTATTATAAGTGTGAGTGATTTTCTACTAATATAATTATTTATAAAAATTTAACTTACTGTTCTGCTTGAATCCACATTTTTGCACTCAAATCTCTTGACACGCTAACAAAACCTCCATTATCTCTAGTCTGACACAAACTCTTAACATCGGCCGTGTGACCAAACAAAGAACACATTAACTTATACGGTTTCATCTTAAACACAATAAATTAAACCAATTAATAAAAAAATTATTCAAATTTTCCGGATCGATCAAATCCGGTTTTCATTTAAACAAAAAATAGACTAAAAAATAAAATCTCATCAAAAATAAAAATAATTTTTATTAAAGTAAAATTCTAAATTTTTCTTCTTTTGGAACTTTGTTAATGACTAGTCTGCCATCATAACTAAGTGAAGCAAATACCCATGGATCAACTGAAGACCATTCAACACTATAAACACTGTCCTCATGATCTTCGTAAACTTTGATCAATTTGTCAGGCTCAGGTACTTGTTTTGTCTCATTGTCACTCTCTTCATCCACAATTGTTTTAACTGGCTCTGATGAAAGACTAGAAATAGCACTCAAGACAACTTTATTGTCACTGCTACCAGACAAAACCAATTGATCATGAACACTGTTATATCTAACAGACCATATCCTTTGAGAGAAAATTTTTTTTTCTAATTTTCTAATTGTAATTGTTAAATTAAAAATAAAGAGAAAACTTTAGATACCAATGTGAGTGATTTGTCAAAGTCATCAAACATTCGTTGGTCTTTCGAATGTCCCAAAATTTTGTTTTACAATCATCACCTACTGAAGCCAAATAGTATTGCTTATTTGGATTAAAATCAATGTCTCTTACAAATTGATAATGCGAATTTTCAATCACATAACATTGTCTAAATTTATTTAAGAATAAACAATATTTAAGTTTAATTTATCTAAAATACTTCATTGATTTCAAATCCCATCCGCGAATAGCAGTATCATTACAAGTAGCTATTTGTGTATTATTGTGGTGCGGATTCCATTTGCAATTAGAAAATTTAGGTTGACCTTTAGCTTCGAGTTTAGCTGAACCTACTAATTTTGGCTCAGATGAATCGATAAGATCAAAGTAACTAATTGAATTTTCGGTCAAAGATACAACACCTTTGGAATTTGGTTCCCAAATGCTTCTTTAAAAGAAATATAATTTTTTTTTGGTTAATTTAAAAAGAAAAAATTTTAACCTACACAATACAATTTTGCTGAGGTATATCAGCTAAATGCTTTAAAGAAAAATGAGTAGAATCATCGGCAGGTATTGACATGTCAATGTTTTCAGGCAATTGCCAAATAGAACACTTCATTTGTATTGTATTTGGCGCACTAAGTTTGTTGTAGCATGTCATTAGCTGAAGTTTATTTTGAGGAGATGATCCTATGTGCCAAATTTCTCCATCTTTATGGTCAAAAATACATTTGGTAAGTGTATTTGATTCATCGTCATACTCAATTAAATGAATCTAAGCAAAAAGCATTTAGACTTTTATTTTTAAATAATATTAGTTTAAGAATACTTGATTAACATTTTTAAGAGTTTGGGTTCCAACTAGAAACCTTTTAATTTCAGTTTCGTTCAATTGAGAACATAAGGCTCTGCTCTTAATTTAAAATGAATGTATTATAATTATAACTATCAAATAAAAAATGAAAAAAAACTTACCTGATACTCTAGACCATAGATTAAAGGAATTTCGTCCTCTAGCATTTATTCTAATTTTTTCCTAATTTATGTTATAAATAGAATTTATTTTGAAAATTTTCAAATTTGAAAGAATCATAGTATTGCTAATTTAAAAAGGATCTTTAATTTGCAAACTAAAATACTTTGCATTCATCAAAATCTTTTTTGAATGTAAAATTGACAAGTTTTTTAAAACATTTTATTTTTTTAAATATAATATTTAAATAGGAGGTTAGTCAAAATCTTGTCTGTGGAGACTTCTAAGTCATTGATTCTCGAAAAAGAAATTCCTCAATTTTTTTTTTTAATTTTTAGAAGATTTTCAAAAAGCAATCGAAGTTTTTTAAAATATTCTAAAATGTTTTTTTCAAGAAAAAATCATTTTATTTTCTTAAATTTGAGGATTCAATGTCTAAATCCAAGATTTTAATAATAAATATTTTCTTATCTAAAATTTTAATTTAGTTTTTGTTTTACAACATTTACAGTAATAATTATTATTTTTCTAAAATTAATTTAAATTTCAATTAATGACATCCAATTTTAAGTAAAAATTGTCCGAAATTAAATTATAAAATCTAAAATCAAATTTTTTATTTTTTAAAAAAAATTTTTTAAAAATTTCCAGGCTTTTTTTAACCTAAATATATTAACTTTAAACAAAAAATAGACATAAAGTTAATTGAAAAGTCAAAGATTAAAATTTAAAATTCCATTAGTAATTTTTGGCAAATATTGTAACATAATCAAAATATTTAAGATTAATAATTAAGATTCAAATCTTTTCAAATACTTCTAAATGAATTAATAAAACCAAATTAAGTCAGTTCCCTCCTTCTGGTCCAGGGGGGTTTCTATAAATAACTGTATCTTTTTTTTTTTCTACTTTTATCTGTATTTAATTTTACTTTCTTTTTATTTTTATGCAAAACTTTAATTTATATTTTTATTTTACTTCTCCTAATGGAGGTTAATTTGAATTAAATAAATAAATAAATAAATAATCAAAATATTGAGGTTAATTTTAATTCTGAAGAAACTTTTAATTATGCTAATTTAACATTTAAATTACGTTAACATTTTGAATAGAAAAAAATCATTAAATTGGTTTAAATTTGTCTAAAATCGTTTATTATTTTGAAAATTATTTTAAATATTTATTAAAAATAATGACAAAAAATCACAATTGGATTTTTTTTAAAAAAACGATCAAGAAAAATTATTTTTAATCGAAATTTATTCTTTGGTGTGTTTTAAAATGAAATAATTTTTATCAAATTTTAAATTTGAACTTAAGCTAATATATATTAATAATATTTCAGTTTCAATACTTTTAAATGTTACACTTTTAATTTTTGTTTATCCCTTATTTGTAGATCTTATCTTTTTGTCTTAAAAATTAACCCTAAAATTTTCAAAATTTTAGCACTTAATTTAATCACTAATTAAATTCAATCCTACAAATAGTTAAGCAAACATCACTATCATTTTTTAAATTAATCATTTGATAAAAAAGAAAATATAAATATACAACTCTAATATTATTTGAATTTTTTAAAATATTTTAACTTTTCCTTAATTGCTGGCAAAAAGATGAAAATGTATTTTTTCTCCTGATTGAATTTAATTTAATCAATTTTTTTTTTTGACCAGGTTTGATTCCAAAAAAAAAATTATAGCATGGTTTTGGCTGGATTAAGGCCATTTGTAGCACAAAGCCAAATTTTAATTGTGGTACGGTAATAGATTTAATTTTATTTGGTTTTTTTTTACAAGATATAATTAGGAGTAATTTTAGTTTATTATTAACAAAGATATGTTTGCTTAATTCATAAAATCACTTTTATCTTAAAATCAGTTATTCATTATTTGATTTAAAATTACGTATTCTAAATCATAAAAATACCTTTTAATGAGTTTCCAAACAATTTATTGAGATTACGCTTGTTGTACAGTTCTATTCTTTCAGTTTTAAATGTCACATAATTCATTTAAAAATGATTAATCACTTTTAAACAAGAATAATTTGGTGAATATTTTTAAATGTTTTAATATTTAGTTTTTAACGGTCTCTAAGATCAGATAGAGGAATAAAAATTCGGTGTTTTATTAGCATAAATTTTAATTCATGTAAAAAAGAATTTTCTTTTTTTAAAGAATATCTCAAATAAACTAGGCTTTAATTAGAAATTTATTTTAATTTATTATTTTTTTTTCGCAAAAGCAAACCTTACTGGATTAATATCAAGAAGTACTTGAGCCAAAGTAAATGAACAAATTAATTGTTATATATTTAAAATAATCGACAAAAACTTTTTGTAATTCACTGCAACATAAGGCGCTAAATTACAAGTTGAAATAATTTTTTTTTTTTGAAATTCTGCTTATTGATTAATTAATAAAACGCTAAAAACAAGGCATAATTAATTCTTGATTTTGAAATGAAAACAGAGCCCATTAACATCTTGAAAATTTAAAAACTCAATTCTGTTAAACATGGGAAACCTAAAATCTTTTTTTTTTTTTATTATTTTATTTCAAAAATAACAAACATTAATTTAAGTTATCAAATTTTATTTTCAACAAGTTGTTTAGATTAAAGTAATGGATTTCGATAAAATAGACATAAGAAACCAGGTTGTTCGAGTGACTTGCACAGCTGACCGAAAGATAGTGGCCTTTAGAAATCAAAATTTTGAATTGCTGAAAAGAGATTGCCTCAGAAATGGCAAATTGTTTGAAGATTCTGAATTTCCAACAGAAGATCGAAGCATGTTCTACACTCAGCCAGTTCCGTATGGGACAAAATGGAAGCGACCGTCTGAAATCAGTAGCAAACCAGTATTTATCCAAGATGAAGTTCATTCAAATGATTTGGACCAGGGATATTTGGGAAATTGTTAGTTTTAATTTTTAGATTAAATTCAAAGATAGAATATTTTCTTAAAGGCTGGTTTATTGCTGGTTGTTCAGCTATTGCACTAGTTCCCGAACTATTCGCAAATGTTGTACCAAAAGATCAACAAATGATCGGTCCTAATTATGCTGGAATATTTAGGTTCCATTTTTGGAACTATGGACAGTGGGTCGAAGTGGTAATAGACGATCGACTTCCTGTCGATTCTGGCAATAAGCTGCTATTTTGCAGTAATAAGCAAGAGCCGAATGAGTTTTGGGCAGCTTTGCTTGAAAAGGCCTATGCAAAATTATCTGGTTGCTATGAGAATTTAGATGGTGGTCATACGACTGATGCACTCATTGATATGACTGGTGGTATTCAAGAAAATTTTGAAATTAAAGAAATGAGACGCGAATCCCTAAAAAATGACATGTGGAAAGTTTTAGTTTGTTCAAGAAAGCATAAATCTTTAATAGGAGCATCGATTGCGCCAAATCCCAGAGTCAGAGAAGCCAGACTCTCCAATGGCCTTGTTATGGGACAGTAAGAGTTTTGTTTTATTTTTTTTGATCAAAAATTTTAAAAATAACAAAATAGCTTTTTTAAGGAGTTAAATGAAAAATTTTTTATTCAAATTGAAAACCTTTAAAAAAATTTTAACTCATCTTATTTTTACTCTAGTGATGATGAAAGTTACTTTCAATAGTTACATTTAAATGTCTTGATTTTGACTTAATTAATCTTTTTTTTACTTTTTCTTTATGAAATTTATTTAAGCAAAAAAAAAACGTCTCCGAGCTGAAATATTTGAAATTTTTGCTTTAGTTTGTTTTTTGTTAATTCTGAGAAATTTTCTGTAAACCAGGTAAAAATAAGAAAAAAATAAAACATTGTTGAGAAAAAACTAAGCTAAAAAGATTGATTTGATTGTTGAATTTTTTTTTTGAGTAATTAACAAATTTTGTTAAAAATTTTATTTTTTCAAAGTGCTTATACGGTGACTAGCGTAGCTTGCATCGAATTAAATGGACGTGACATTAATTTGATTCGCGTCAGAAATCCGTGGGGAAATGAAGTGAATTTCAAGCAAGAAAATAAGCTCAAAAGCTAAAATTATTTTTTTCATAGGTAGAATGGAAGGGTTCGTGGTCAGATAATTCATATGACTGGTACAACATTTCAGATGATGTGAAACAAGCTCTAGGATATAAAAGAATGCCTGATGGTGAATTTTGGATGAAGTAAATAAAACTAAACAGCAATACAATAAAAATACATTTATTTTATTAATTAAAATATTTTTTATTAATTTTTATTAATTCAATTTATCAATTAAAAAAAAAGCTTTGACGACTTCTACTACAATTTTGAAACAATTCAGCTTTGCAATTTGACGCCAGATGCTTTTGCTGATGAAATACTTGGCAGCCAGGACAAGTCGAAGCTCAGTTGGAAACTAACTTCTTATCACGGCGAATGGTTTTATTAAAATTATTGTGTTGAAAAAACAAGAAAATTATTTTTTGAATTATTACTAGGATTCCTGGACAATCAAGTGGAGGAAGTGGCAGAGGAGGCGAAGCTCTTTTTTGGACAAATCCCCAATTTTTAGTCACACTTACTGATGTAGATCCGGACGACAATGAGAATATGGCAACTATTATAATTGCTCTATTGCAAAAGAACACCAGAGAAAGAAGAATGAACAATAACGGAGAGCCTTGTGAAGAATTTATTCAATTCAGATTGTACAGAATTCTAAGCGATGAAGATGCACATTTGGCTAAAACAACTGGGCGACGTTTGTATGCCAAAAGTCTTGAAAGATGTTCCACATCAGGTCCGTACATAAACTTAAGAGAAGTGACCAAGCGTTTACGTGTTGCACCAGGCAATTATTTGATCATACCCAGTTGCTATGATTCCGGAATTTCAGGACAATTTTTGCTACGATTGTACACTGAACACCCGATCAATGAAGGCAATTGTTCGATTCTGAGCGATCACAAAGGCGATTTGGATCAAGATGACATTTTTTTTTCTGTGCCAAAATCATTAGATGATGCTTTCAGCAGTTGGACCAATCTTTTGATTGGTGCAGCAACAAAAAAAGATGAAGACTACCAAACAAGCTCAGCTACGTACACAAAATCAAATCAGAATTCGTCGTCACCAAAAAGTCTAACATACGTCAAACAAATTGTTGAAAGTAAAGATGAAGATGTTGAAATTAAAATAGACGCTAAGAAAGGCCCAAAAAATATAAGAAGATTTTTCTAAACTTTTTTAATTTTTCTTATTCTATTAGTATAGAAAATTATTTTAAATATTTTTTTCCATAGTCTACAAAAATAAAGCTTTCAACTTAAATTTTTGAATAAAATTTTAAAGATTTTTTTTCATGACAGTTAGTGCTGAGTTTCGATTTTAGTATAGATAAGATAATAAAAACAAAATAAAAATGTTGCTATTGCTGTGAATTTTGTTATTTTTATTTTATAATTGTGTTCCGACACTAAATAGCTTCTAAATATTTATTTTAAATCTAAAACCTAGCTAAAAACATTTTTTTCAAAAATTTAAATAATTTGATTAATAAAACTCCTTCAACTATTGTTAAACAAAAAATTAAATAATTAATTTTATTCAAAATGAAAAAAATTTTAAAATAGAATTTTTATAAAGATTATAAACAAATTAAATAGATTGAACAATGTTGGAATATATAAGAAAAATTATTGATAAAAAACGAGTTTATATATAAGAAAACATATTTATCAATAATTATTTCATTCCAGATATGACACAGTGGTGTTTTTTACTGCATATTCTTGAGCTATTTACAAAAAAATCTTCATATTCTTTTAATATTTGGTGAATTTAATTGAAAAACAAATATTTTTGAACATACAATATGAAAAGCTTTTGAAGACAGACTTATGATGTTGTGGTATTGTGAATTTTCATCCAAATCTTCCGAAAATTACAAAAAATAAAATTCTTTTTCATTAATTTAGATAAAAAATTTTAGCTTTTTAAACTTTGATAATGATACAACATAAATAAGATATGTTTCACTAAATTCAAAAAATAAAAGTTATTTTTTATTAACACAGGAAAGTTTACTGATTCAATGAAATATCAATATCAATTTCAGATTTCTTTTTTATTTGTCTCTGTGGTCTATTCTAATTGGAATTTTTTTTGCAATTTGTAAATTTATTTTTTGAATATTAAAATTCTGGCATCACTTCTTATATAATTTTGAATTATGAATTTTGAATTGTAAAAAAATACAACTTGCATGTTTAGACTGGTCAAAGTAATTTAAAATTAAGAATTATAAAAAATTAAATTTTCCATTCTAAATTAGCATACAATTTTGTTAAAAATAATCAATTTATTGGTAAATATTTCTTTTACAGAAAAATCTGTAGTACAAAATCGATATTTTTTGTATGAAAATTCACAATGCCGGAAATTGCACTATGTTTCAAATTTTTTAAGAATTTTTTTTTTACTTAATTGAAAATTTTTTTGTCAATTTTGTACTGAACTTCACAACATCTATTTAAGAAGATGGATAAGAAAATGTTTTACAATTTGAGATTGGAGCTTTTTGAAAAGTGATATTAGCCATTCAATTTTTTGTTTCAAAAAATCAATTTTGCAAAACCCTAAATGAAGATTCAATTTAAAAAGCTTTATAAAATTAGGTTTTGTCATTTGAAAAAACTTAGATAAATGGAATTAAACTCTGATAATAATAAAATTTTTATTTGAATAAACAAAATAAAAACTCATAAATTTTTATTATTTCAAGCTAAAAATTTGCATTCTTTTTTAAAAAGTTAAAAAAATTACCATTTACTGTTTCACTATTTACCGAAAATAATAAAAGCTTTTTTTTATTTAACTTGGCTTTTAAATTGTAAAATATTTATCAAACTTGTCTAAACAATTGACAAATTGACTACTTTATTTAATTGACTAATTGTATCTAATTTAGCTTTAGAGAATTAATGTTTTTCAAGCTAAATCTATTTTCCGGATTTTTGATTTATTTTCCCGTAAAGAATTCAATAGAAATTATTCAATGTAAAAAAAATGTCAGATTAGTAGTTTTTTTTTGTTAATGATAATCATGCGTCAATCAAAAATGTCATTTAGGCTTTATAAAAAATATGTTTAAATGCTCAGAGAACTAATGGAAAATTATATGAAGCAGATCTTTTCTCAAAAAAATATTTGTTAAATAATTTGTCGATTAATTCTAAAATAAAAATTATCTAAATTTATCTATTAGAAAAATTTGATTTGTTTTAACTGATTAAAATTTCTTCAAGGTTGTTTTTGACAATTTTTAATCAAATTTAAGCAGAAATTATTAATTTTGATCAAAGATATAATAAAACAAGTTAAAAATGTTAGATTATTTTTGCAGAAGAAAATTAAGAATGATTTAAGATTTTTTTAAAAAATTTTTCTTTTTATTTTAAATTAGTATAATTAATCGAATGTTTTTTAATTAGTGAATATTTGTCATCAGGAAAAAAACTCTAATCTATCAAATCTTAGTTCAACGCAATTGATCTTTTCAATCACGAAATGTCCCATTGGTATTAAACATTTAAAAACCTTAATCCACTAGGACACAAAATTAAATCCGATTACATCTATAAATACACTAAACATTTTATCAGCATTCTCAAATAATTTCTTAAAATGGAAGGCACACAGCTTAACCTAAACAACCGAATTATACGTATTGACGATTGTATGGACAAAAAAATAGTTCTTTTCAAAAATCAAAATTTTGACACAATTAAAGGCGCTTGTGCATTGAACAATAATCTATTCGAGGATTCAACCTTTCCACCGGATGATGCTAGTTTGTATTTTCACAAAAATATTTTATGTGACAAAAAAGTGGTATGGAAAAGACCTACAGAACTTTGTGAAAATCCAAGTTTTTTTGGAGGTGAATTGAAAGTTTGGAATTTTTCTTCCGGATTATTAAAAAATGGTAGAAAATAATTTAATTTTTTGATATTCAGTAAAAAACCAAAATAAATATTAATTTTTAGCTGCATTGATTTCCGGCTGTTCGTCTTTGAGCCTGAATGAAAAACTATTTAATTTTATAGTTCCGGAAAATCAAGATTTCACTTTGTCTAATTATGGAGGAATATTTCATTTTAGATTTTGGTATCATGGTAAATGGGTAGATGTGTGTGTTGATGATAGAATACCTGTTGACTCAGAAAATAACTTTGTATTTTCGCACAACACAGCTAATACAAATGAGTTTTGGCTTCCATTATGTGAAAAAGCATACGCAAAGCTTTGCGGCTGCTATGAATTTTTGAATGATGTGACAGTCCGAGAAATACTCGTTGATTTAACTGGTGGATTTGTTGAGAAGTTCGACATCAAAAACTTGAAAAATGAGAAAAGAAAGAAAGAAATGTGGCAATTTTTGAATGAATCTCAAGTGAACAGAAGTCTGATTCATGGCTACATAGAACCTAATCCGAAAATAAGGGGCACAAGACTCGCTAATGGATTAGCCATAGATCGGTAAATCAATATTTAAAATTAAATCAGGAACAAAAAAAATTAATGGAAATATTAAATTAATATTGTTAGCTATTATGTTGTGAGTAAATTAATCAGTGTTTTTGATGATGAGAAAAACTTCAACCTGATTCAAATAAAAAATCCGTGGGATCAAAAAGTACAATTTTAATTATTTTTTTTTAAATAATTTTTTTTAATTAATTTTTTTTGAAAATTTTTTTAGATTGACTGGCGACTGCCATGGAGCGATAAGGTCAACAATCTGGTGAAAAAAAGTGATCAAATCAAGACTTTGCTTGGTCAAGAGAATTCACATGGTCACTTTTGGATCACGTAATAAAAAAATTATTTTCACACAAATTGAACATTTTTTTTATTTAAATTAAACTAAGATTCGATGATTTCTATCATTATTTCGAAACAATTTTGGTCTGTGAATTTACAAATGATGCTTTTTTTCTAGATCAAAATGATCAACGATGGACTGTGTTTTCTTATCATGGTGAATGGAAATTCAATAAGACAAACATTGGTTTTAAACAAAGCGACCAAGAATATTGGAAAAATCCCCAGCTTTTCTTTAAAATTGACAATGCTTCTGATGAAAAAATGAATGTGATTGTGTCTCTACACCAGAAATACATTAGAGAACAATTGCTTGAAAATGACTGCTACAATTCGGAAGCATTTGTTCAGTTTCGTATTTACCGAACTTTGGATGAAAATGCAGCACTAGAAGCTAATAGAAATTGTTCCCGATTGTATGCAAATCATTTGGACAAAGTGGTCTCGTCAGGATGTTATGTCAATTCAGGTGAAGTAATTAGACGGTTTAGACTTGCGCCTGGCAATTATGTTATCATACCGAGTTGCTATGACACTCGGAAGGCACAGTTTTTACTAAGAGTGGGCACCGAGACTCCAGTAGACCATGAAAATTCGACAATACTTGAAGAGTTCAAGTCTACTTTAGACAAAGAGGACATTTATTTTCCCGTTCAAAATACTCAAATGTCAAATGAAGAAAAAGATTATGTGATTACGGAGTGCAAGTTTTACTTTGACTACTCGGCTCATAAAGACACTGACCGAATGAATACAAAAAAAATAAATAAATATTTTGATTAAATATTTTTCATAGTTTTTTAGCTTTTTTCTATCGTTCAATCAATGTTAGTTGACAAAAATTAGAATGTTTTGTACAAGAAAAAAAAATGGGTTTTATTTATTTTTTTTAAATAATTTTTAATATGAAAAATGAATAGCTAAATAAAGTTTAAAGTAGACAGCATTTGGAATTTTTTCTTTACCAAATTTGGATCATAATTGGCAATTCGTTCATACGAGCTGGAATAAATTTCTGATTCAAAATAAATTTCTTTATTTGCCAACTGATCGATTTCTAAAAATCGCATTATTTTTTCACCAAAATAAAGTGGATTGGCAATTAGCTGATCATATCTAATCAATAAACAGCTTTTTTGGCCAACCTTTTGACAATTTTTCAAAGCCACTCTATTAAACTCGTTCCATTTTTCCAGATAGCCCAAAAGTTTTTTAAATGTTTTGTCTCCTTCTATTTGAGAATAGGCAACCTCACGACCATCTCTGACCAAATAGATAAATTTCGAATTGGGAAATATTTTTTTATAAAATTCCATTAACAAAGTATTTCTTTCTTCAACGGAACAAACATAGCCAGTATCTGAAGTATTTTTTGATAAAATGTAATATGTGAATAGCCCGATGGCTTTATCAATATTTTCTTCCTTTAGTTTGGCATTTTTTATAAAACTTTCCTTTTTCTTTTGGATCTTTTTGACATAATCTTTAAAGTCAATTGCTGTTGTTGAACCATAATCGGCAATTTTTACCGAGTTACTTTGGTTTAAGAATGTTGTTATGATTTCTAGGCCAGAATTTTTGCCTCCACCGACAAAAAGCATTCGGCGAACAAAAATTTTATTTAAAAAATTTCTCGAACTATTAACAGAGTTTCGTTTGACCACCATTTTTTCATTGTTGTATTTTTTATTAAAATAATATAAAATGCCAATTTGAATTGCGGTGTAAATTAGCAATTTCGACTTGCTCTTCATTCTGTTTTGATCTTGATTTAAAAATATTGAATAAAAAATTTTGTTGAATAGTTTATTTATTTTTAAAAAAATAATTTTTTAACTTAGTAGGCAGAACATTTGATTTTAGATGCTTGAAACCAATTATTCAAATTTTTTTATTAATAATTTAAAACACTTGCTCGATGGCAAATTAATAAAAAAATTGGAAAAACTTGTCTGATTATTTTAAGTTAAATTATAATTTTTTTTTTTAAATTTCAAATCCTATTTTAATTTTGCTGTACAAATAAATTTTGAATTTTCCATTTAACAATAGATAATTAAAATATTAAAAAAGAAAAGATGTTTTTAAATTTAATAAATAAAATGAAAGCAGATAATTTGATTGTTCTTGTCCTTATTGTCCAAGGTTTGGTTATCTTGTTTCATTTTCCTGACCAGAATTATAAAATATTGATTGTTGATAGAATATTCAGTTTCGATGACATATTAAACGAACCTTTGATTTTAGTTGGTGGTTACATGAGCTCAGGTACTTCGCTGATAAGATCAATCCTAGATGTTCATCCAGAATGTAAATGTGGACCAGAGATCAAAATATCTTTTGAATCATTAAAACTGGTAGAAAGCTTGAATGAGACAAAAATAAACCAAGAAAAGATGGAAAAGGCCATGGGAATATTTGCTTATTTTACATATATGACAAATGTAGAGCCCACTTATCACATTTGCAATAAAGAGCCAGGCAATCTTCGATTTATAAGTTATTTTAAGCGTGTTTTCCCAAGATCAAAATTTTTGATGGTCGTACGGGATGGAAGAGAAGCAGCTTATTCTTGGATTAACAGAAATGGAATGGGAAAAAATTTCAAAATATTTTTTTCCGTATTAAAGGCCTGGAATAAATTTAACAATCAAGCTTATAATCAATGCATTGAAACAGGACTTGATTATTGTAAGATTATTTATTATGATAAGCTGGTTACAAATGCCAAAGAAGAGATTGGAGCGATGGCAAAATTTTTGAATTTAAAATGGACTGACAGATTTTTGAATCATCAAAAATATTTGGGAAAAGACATCAAACTCGCCAAACATGAGTATTCTTTATATGGAATTAAGAAACAAATAAATTCTGATTCGCTGAACAACTGGGTTGGCAAAATAAGTGATTATGATGAAGAATTGGTGGCCAATGAAATAGATATGCTTCGAACTTATAAATTTATTTCCTAATGCTTTATTTTGTTAAGATTTAAATTAAATTAATATTTTGTAAACTTATTTTTAATGGAAACATATCGATCCAAAATAAAAGTCATTTCGCTTTTTTTTCATCAATTTTTATTTTTTGTACTTAACGAATTGCTACTGGTTATCTTATAAACAGACACGAAAAATTCAAAAGTTTGAAAACAGGACATTTTAAATATCTCTTTTTGTAAAAATACTAGTTCATCTTCTAAAAACTTTTTTTCGAAAATTTTCATAAAACAAAAATACACATCACATTTATTTGATAAATTTTTTATTCATCCTAAATTGTAATGATCTCAATTTAAAAAAAATTAAAACTATATGATTTATTTATTTATTTAAATAATTTGGGGGTTACCCACAGGCTGTATAGAATGGATCAAGCCCTTCTTTTCAGCCTAACGATACATAAATGCTATGAACGGATAAAAATTATAGTAAAGTAAAAAAGATGTCATAATAATATTAAAGGGGAGTCATCGTTGTAGTAGCAGCCTGGAACCAGTATCGACGAAGTGATATCGAGATCCTTGAGCAAGTTCAGCGTAGATTTTCAAAAATGGTGCCTGAACTTAAATCGAAACCGTATCTCGAAAGAAGAGAGGCTCTAGGCTGGAGTACACTTAAAGAGAGGCGCAGGCGTGGTGATCTCATCTAACTGCACAACAGTTACAACACGGTCATGATCGGGTGACATTCATTAATAGGAATCAAAAGCTGACTTCGGATGGTTTAGATAACCCAGCAGGGAATGCAAGAACTTGTCATAAAGCGATAGAGTGAAAACTTATCCGCAATTGTGGGGTCAGACACAGCTTTTTTACTAACCGGCCTGCAGGAAATTGGAACTCTCTGGATGAAGTGACAAAGAGCGTCACTAATACGAACACTTTTATAAAAAGAATTGACAAGCTACTGATTTAAAATATTTTTTAAAAAATTTTTGTTTTGATGCTTGTTAAATTTAAAAAATTTTCTTTCATCTAAAAATAGGATATTCAAAAAAATGTAAACCCTAACTCACTACTTGGGGACTCAAGTCTCCCACAGCATTTATACTACTACTGCTAAATTTGAGAATGCTTTCTCTAAAATTACCATCAAATCAAATCATAATAGAAATTAATTTTGAAATTCTGAGCAAGAAATTTTTTCTAAAATGCAATTTTAAATTTATAACCAATCTAAACAAAATTTAATAATTTTTGCAACACTTCTATAAAATTAATTTTTAAACTTAAGCTTTGAGGCTGTGACTTTTTGCTTTTGATATTGAAATATTTTTCGCTAATCTCTATACACTATAATCGCAAAATTACAAGCAATTGAAAAATCTTCAGCATTATGTAATAAATGAATTTTTTCATTCATTTTCATTCATTCATTTTTCATTTTTTGCTCTAAAAAATTTCATCTTGAAATATAATAACTTTCTTAAGCTTAAATTTCAATGATTAATATTTGAATATAGACTTGTCTAGCCAAACTGCAAAAATAAACAGTTTTGCTGACACTGGTTTGATTGCCTTTAATGAGTTGAAAGAAATGGTTCCAGCTATTTCAAATATAGTAACAGTATCTCAAAGCAATGTGTTGATTTTGAATGAATTTCAAGCTATTAAAAATGAATTGAGTACGTTAAAAGAGGAGACCTAAAAGAGATTTGACGAGTTGAAAAATGGTATTCGGAGATCTTATTAAAATTTAGACAATATTCAAGTGATTAGGACCAAGAATTCATCATGTATCAGAGACAAATGTGATATCAATTTGATTGAAGTAATTTGTACTAAATCTTGAAATTCATTATTTTTAATTATTAAATTAGATGAGTGGAAAAGATTTTCGAAATTATGAAATAAAATCATTAGACCAATTCTATGAAATGAATGGACGTTTGGTTATAGATTTTCTGAATTATTATGATTTAAATGTCGAAAAAACCGTTAAAAATAACAAAAGAACGTTGGCAACAAATTTAAATTTACCAATTATGCCCCATTTATAGAAAAATTTTTTTTCTTATTAACTATGTTTAATAATTAACATTAACTTATAAAAATAAAAATATTTACTTTAATAAAAAACATTTAATTTTTTGTTTAAAATTACAAAGTTTTCTATATCTGATGATTTTTAAAGTTTAGAATTTATGACTAGATCAATTTACAACTATCGATTAAAAAAATTGCAATTCAAATTAAAGTGATAAAAAAAATAACGTAATTGCTCGATTTTAACGACATCTCGTTTTATCTGGGTATTCAGAATAAACGACAGGGTCTTATAACATTAAAAAGTTTGTTTAACGACATGTCAGTATAAACATAACATAATTGGCGCGAATATGAATAAATAAAATATACATAACGACATGTCGTTAAATTCGAGTAAATACGTTATAATTAAAAATAATTTTTTAACCATTTGATTTAATTTTTTATGTTTGAACTAAAAAATGTGTCCAATGTTGAAATAACATTGAAATTGAAGTTGCTTCAAATATTATTTTCAATTTCAAATTAAAAAAATAATTCTAAGTTGATATTGCAAACATGAAAAACGTTATTTTTTTTATAAATTTTGACTTAGGCTTTAAGATGATGATAATGATCCATAAGATAGCATTTGTAGTTCAAAAAACTATATATTCCATTTTTTGTTAATTGAGTTTTTGTTAAAATGCGTCAAATATCACTAAAGTCAAAATTTATAAAGAAAAAAATTAAGTTTTTCGGGTCTAGTCGGTATTACTGGAACAACTCTTGTTCTCAGGTTTTGTGAACTAATAGTTCACCTTTATTGAAATTTTTTCATCGATTTAGAAAAAAGCTAAATGTAATATTAAAAAAATAAGATAGATAAAAAGGTGATTACATAAAAAATTTAAAGTTGAAAGGAGTTGGTAAAAGTTGCAAAATAGATGAATCTAATTCAAACACTTGAAGGGTGAAAAATTAATTTTAATTTTCTTTATTTTTTATCATTTGAGTATAAAGGCTAAGATTTAAGTAGAGAATACATTTGGGTATTTGGGATTGTTGAAAGGGTAATACCAGGTTAACCAGATAGAGCAAATGCTATTTTTAAAGCTCTTTCAAATTGAAAAAAAAATTCGATGAACTAATAGTTAACAAAACTCTGAGAACAAGAATTGTTCGCATTGTAAGTGAATTATGGTTCACCTTACCGACTAGACCCAGTTTTTCGACGATTGAATGTAAATTTAAAAATTTTAATGATTTATTTTTTTTTATTTTATTTCATATATTTTTATTCTGAAGGAGCATTAGCTCGGTGCAGATAAACAAATAAATATAAAATTATTAAAAAAAATTTAAAAAAAGAATTTTCAATATTTTTTTTCAAATTCCAAGTCATTCTAGATTCACTTAAGAGTTTAATTTCAATATTGAAGATGCTTGCAATATTAAATTAAAATTATTTTTTTATTTGAAACTGAAAAAAATATTTGAAACATCGCACTTTTTCAATGTTATTTCAACATTGGACACATTTTTTAATTCAAACACTAAAAATTAAACCATTTTTATTAGCATCAAGTTTAAATTAAGTTATATATGAATCAGGTTTTTAAATTTTATCAAAAATATAATTTTGGTAAATGTATTTATCAGGCGTGAGCTCACCATTGAAACGCTGGTTAGACGCGTCTACTTGCTTTTTTTCTATGTTTTGTGTAACGCGTCTACTCGTTCTCGGACTTAACTGTCAAAAAAATTTGTTCATATAAAAAAAGCGAAAAAAAATAAAAAATGAAAAAAGAGCTCCAAATTAAGACTTCTAGCTAATATTGTCTGAATTCGAAACTAGTATAAAAACAAATTAAAAATATGGAAGAGATCTGTATTTTAAAAAATAATTAAAAAAAACAATCTTAATTACGTTTTAAATCCATTATTTTAGATAGATATTAATTTGAACAAAACTTTTTTTAAACAAAAAAACTTGATTTTTATTTAATTTGCTTTATTTATATTAGATGCACCTACCTGCTTTTTCAAAAATCGAAGGGAGAGGTGTCTACTTACCCCCTTTTTGCATTTGTTCAAGCTTTTTTTTTAATTTATGCTATAAATAAATATATATTACTAGATATTTTTAACAGAGATTTTTAAATGTCACAAGTCTGAAGGGAAGTCCAAGTCCGGGCTTTAAAATATTTTTTTTCTTTTAAAAGTCCAAGTTTAGTCTTTAAAATTTTGAATACAAATTGTGAAGACATTTACGCTAAAATTGCAAGAAAATTCTGATATATGACAAATCTAAAAAAAGTCCGAATTTGGACTTTTTTTTGAGACTTTTAAATAACTCTGATTCTTAATTAAGTAAATTATTTTAATTAATAATCTTTTAATAAGAATAAATTTTTGGCGCAATATAACAAAAAAGAAAGAAACGAATTTTTTTTTTTTTAAATATTAATTATTTTAATTTTATTGTTGTTTTTCCCTAATTCATTGAAAAAGAAAAAATTCTGGTCAAAACTCTTAAAAGGCATCGTTTTACCAAACTCTTTTCATACTTAAAAACAATTTTTTTTTAAATCTATTTAAAATTAAATTTAATCAGTTCAGAATTTTTGTAAATTTTCTTTTTGTTTAACAGTAAATATTTATTAACTTTTGATTTGCAACATTATTTTGCATACATTGGTGTTTTATTTAACATAAAATTAAATTAGTAAAAAATTAGAATTAAGAAATTTTATAAAATGGAAACAAGACCGGAAATTTTTGAAGTATTTGAAATTTTTTTGAGCTTTAAATAAAAAAGTTGTATTTTTTAAAGGAAGTGCGATTATACAAAAGTCCAAAAGAACGTGAAAAGTATTCAAAAAAATAAAAAAAATTAAACTTTTAAATTTTCAACTATAAAATTCAGATATGATAATCAGGCGAATTTGTTCGCAATTGTTTCCACTTTGGAGCATTTGGAAAAAGCGTACATACACGATTGCATAAAACCAAATGAGTAACTTGGACTTTTTGACAAAAAATATTTTAATCTTAGCCTTTTATCAAAGATATACTTCGGCTTGTGCAAATCTACTTGCTCAATACAAGATAGCATTTAAACTAGTCGAGCCCGATTTTAAAACAATTGAAGATTTTCTAAAAAAATTTAAAGTAAATTAATTGATTGAAAAAAATTTTAAATTAATTTTTTATTAAATTTAAAGATCCATTTTCCGATTGCAATCGCTCGCATAAAAGAGGACAGACCAATTACTATAAAAGATGACAAAGGGAGCTCGAGCAAACTAATAGCTCAAACTGTTTCGGTATGGTTTATATAAAAACATAAAGAGACATATTGATTATTTATTATAGCTTTTAATAACTCTAATGGATAAGTTAAGATTGGAAATAAAAGCAAACGATGAAATACAGCCCGATTTAAGAGAGCTAATTGATGTCATGAGTCGAATAAATAATTTACCAACTGAGTTTGATGGAAAATCTAAATTGCAAAAATGGTATAATCAATTGCAACAAATGAGTGCCACAGATGAAATCGATGAAAATCAATCAAGAAACTTGCTGCTTGATTTAGACTCGGTGCTTTACGCTTTTAACCATGGATTATTCTAAATTTTTTATTTAATGATTTTTTTTCTATAAAAATTTAATTATTCAAATTAATTTTAAGCAAAAATGAAAATTATTATTCGACATGATTAATTTAATTAATTGATATATGTAAATAAATTGGAAAAAATGATTTACATCAAAATCAATTTATTTAAAGACAAAGTTATAAATGCTAGATCCAAAATCATTTTTAAATAAAGCAAGAAAAATTTTATTTTATTTGAAATAAACAAAAAATTTCTATGAATGTAATGGTTTTTCATTGTTTCTAGCTAATAGAATTTGGCTAGAATAATAATTGAACATGTGAAAAGATAGAAGAAGCAGGGAATTAATTAAATAAAATTTTATTCTTAAAAATTAATTTTGCCAAATTTAAATACAAAAAAATTGCAAACAAAACAAATTTTAAAAATTTCTAAAAAAAAAATTTACATTTTTATTTCAATGAACAAAAAAAATAAAAAAAAAATAAAAAAAATGAAAAAAAAATCTCAATTAAAATTACGAGCAATGACTTTCTTTGCTAGACGTCTAGCTCGATCAATATCTATAAATTCTTCTTTTTCTGAAGGTTCATCAGCAACATCATTATCTTCATCAGCAATTGATGATTTAGGAGCGACAATTTCAGGAGGAGATGATTCTTTTTTGCTTTTTTTGTTATTGATTTCGACAATATTTTCTTTTTCACTTTGGTCTTTATCACTTTCTGATTGAGAATTGTTTGTTTGTTCACTTTTTTTTCTTTTAAGTGTTGTTGTTTTTTTTGATTCAAAAATTGGTGAATTGTCGTCTTTGATTAGCATGGTTTTTTTCTTTCTCTCTTCAATTTCTTTGATTCGTTTACTTCGCCTTAGTCGACATCCAGCAACTCTGGATCTAGACTTATTTTTGGGTACTGATTTTAATTTTGGTTTTCGACTTGTAGTCTTTTTTATCAAAGGCTTTTTGACCACTTTCTTTTTTCCAAGTGACAAAGCTGAAGATGACAATGATGTGGATTTCATCGAAAAAGTAGATTTAGAAAAGAAATAGGGGTCATTGATCAATTTAAGGTTATGATCGGTGGCAAATTGTTTCATTTGCTCAAGACTAGTCACTTGGGACAATTGTTTTGTAGTGTCAGTAATTTCTATGTCTGTATTGAGCTTGTTTATGTTTTGTAGTGGTTTTTTTGAGTTAAGTATTTCATGTACTCGTTTGGTTAGTTGTTCTTCGTCAATTCTTGTGCCTTTCTCTGCTGCCTCTCTCATCAAATCGTTATGCACCTCGGCCATCATTTTTTCCATTGATATTTCTTCTCGTGTGCCACCAACAATTACATTCGACAAATTGGCTGCATCTTCAAGACTTACATACTGACCACCAGTTATCAAGCATAATGCCAGAAAAAATTGTCTGTACGCATTTAGAGCAGGCTCACAACCAGCACAGTACAAAGTAATTCCTTTTTGAGCCATTTTATGAGCAATTTCAACAGGATCATTTTTAATGGGACATCCATTGGGCATTGAATCACCTACACAGCCTAAGCCGTGCGGAGGAGCATCAGCAATTAAAATAGCCACTTTGACTGCATCACTTCTCCATTCCAATTTTTCCAAACAATCGCTAAATGCACAGCACATTGACTCAGGGCAATCACCACCTCCTTGTGCTGTTGTAGCTGTTAATGTACATTTTACTTTTAGGATATCATCGGTAAATTGATTGACCTGAGTAACATATGTTGAATCTTGAGGAGGATGATCTCGATAATTCACAAGGCCTACTCTCAGAGTACATTTTTCCGATTTTATTATTTCATCACATATATTTGTTATATTCTAAATAATAAACAGTTAGGTATTTATTAAAAGTGAATTAGATTTTTAAATAGATTTTATTAAATTATTGAAAATAGATCTTACTTTTTTAGCATGGTTTATATAAGAACCCATGCTTGATGTAGTGTCCAGCATGAATGCCAAGTCATGTTTTGAAAAGTCCACTTTTTCAGTCATTTTTCTCTTTTTCTTTTAAACTTTTTAAATTTTGAAAAAATTTCCCTGCATTTTCTTTAATTTATAGCATTTATTATAAGCAAGGTAACTAATTCAAAGCAAGTTTTGACAAATTTTCAAAAACAAAATATTCAAGTTTTGACATGAAATTTTTATTTTTCATTTATTTATCCGACATTTCTTGTGACTGAATTTTAAAACGATTTGGTTTATTTTATTTTGTTTTTTAAACTCAATGAATGTATCTGTTTATCTTTTTTCAATTTATAAATAAATTAATTCTTCAAATTTTGATCCAAAATTCAAATTTGATTTTAAATTTTAATTTAGAAAAACCAATCATGTACTTTATCTTTTAAATATTTCTACTTTTCTACATAATTATTCAAATAGAGAGGGTTTAAATGCAATGTGTGATGCAAAAAGTATTGAAAGAGAACAGACTTTTGGATTTGTCAGTACGTCAGGGTTAAGGCCCATAACCCTGACTGGTTTTAGAATGAATGGAATTTATTTTTGGTAGGTCAATAATAAATTGGTAGCAAGCATCCAATCCTAATTATAATGGGGTTGTGAAGTTCATTTCAATTCGATCGTTTCAATTCAGAAAAAATTGAAAAACTTTTTTATTACACGGAATAATTAAGTTCTGTAAAATGCTTAATGTTTAATCAACTTTGCTCAATCCGAAAATACATGTCTGCAAAAACTCTGCAATATACTTGCACAGGTGATTAGAATACTTTTTAATGGCGTGCAAAATTCAGAAAATTGCAATGAATTTAGCATACCTATTTTAATGCATTAAGCAAATTTGCTTATAATTAAGCATTTTATAGAACAAAATTATCTCTTTTAGTAAGAAAGTAAGTCAAGTTTTTCTGAATTGAAATGATAGAAATGACAAAATAATCAAATAAATCATCTAATAGTTGCTGGTGATCTATTCGTTTTTGTAGGAATTTATTTAAAAGTATTTTAGATCTAGTTGATACCATTTTAAAATTTAGACTCTTGTGGATTGAAATGATTTTCGTTTTCAATGGAAAGAACTTGATATGCCTGAGTATTTTGTTTTGCGTTTTTTGCGCATCATTGATAATTTTTTTGGTCGGACTTGAAAGTGGGATGAATGAGTAATCAATTAGTAATAATGAATAAAATTTCTAAAAAATAAGAAAATAGAGTTGTAAAATTTTTGATACATTTATGGTCACCAATAGATAAGTTAAGCTTATATTTTGTTTCATATTTTGATCTGTAGCCGATCGTAGTAAAAACGGTGTAAAATTTTTTGTTGGTGTTGATTACAAGACACCATCATTCGCAGTAGATTTTAATTCTGCTGAACGTAAATTGATTTTTTTTTCAATTTTCAGATTTGTGAAAATGTTAAATTTATTTTGTAATGATCTTCATCTTTACTCCTACGATTTTGAATCATTCTATACAAATTTTAAACCAGGACATTCAACAAACATGATTTTGGAATTTTTAATTAGAAACAATTATTTAAATAATTTAGAATTTGAAATTAAGGCAATAAAGAAAATTCTTGATTTAATTTTCAAGTGACGAATATTTACACAGAAACAAGGACTTCTCATGGGATCTAAATGTGGTCGTTCTTTCGCCAAATTATTTTTTTTCATCTTAGAAAAAAGCTAAGGTACCTTAAACAGCAGCATTTTTCTTAATTAAAGATTGATTGATGATATTTTCATAGCAGCCTAAATTGAGATGGACTTAGATAAATCATTATATCAATTTTTATACTTAAAATTAAACATAAGTAAAGAAGAATCAGTAGTCTTTTCATATTTGATTATTGAATTTGAACCATTAATAAAGAAAAAAATTTGACCTATTTATTAAACCAGCATTCTCTTGTTGTTATTAAAGTTGTATTGTTCATACTAAGAATTTGTTAATTCATCTGATAAAACAGGGATATGGTTTAAAACAATTTATGCGAATTAGTTGTAAAAGAAGAATGAAAAATAGAGAAATATATTACCATTTAATATTAAAAGTAATGCTAAAATTAACAATTTAAATATTTTATTAATTTGAAGTGCAAACATAAAAAATTAATAATAAATTTCTACTCATTTAATACATTTGTAAACTAATGAAATTGAAATTCGATTAAATTTTCATGAAATTTTAATTTAAAGTGTTAAATAATTTTAGAAATGTTCTAAATTTGTCGATTCAATTTAGATTAAAAATGATTTTTTATTTTCAATTATCTACATGATCAAATTTCAAATATCGCCCAATCAAAATATATGTGGTTTTTGATTAAAATTTATTGTTCATAAATGTTTATAAAAGCAAAGGAAAATTCAAAAATTTTTTTAAAATAAACCCCGATCGAAATTTTCTAAAACCATTAAAAAAATTCGTTAAAAAATAGAAAATGCTTTTGTTTTCTATTCCTATTTTGTTATTTGGACTGGTTGTAGCTCAAAATGGTATTCATTGGCAAGGTGACTGGGCTTTTAATTGTGATTTTAATAAAAACGATTTAACAAATGCAAGAGTACCTGGAAGTCAGTGTAGTAACAAATGTTCACAGACACCAGGATGCACCCATTTTGTTTGGACCACTTACAATGGAGGTACTTGTTGGATGAAAAAAGGATCTGTTTCAAAAAGCAACGCATATTGGGTTAGCGATAAAAGTCAAGTTTGTGGAGTCTTAGCAAATTCTAACAATCAACCACCAGTTTCTAGTAGTGGGACTATTGAAAGTCTTAAGGGCCAACTTTTGTGGTCTGATGAATTCGATTCTACTTCAAATTTTATGAATAATTGGAACCAAGAAACAGGTGGACATGGATGGGGAAATAATGAGCTACAATATTATACAAACAACAATCATAACACAGAAATCAATAGTGGCATGTTGACTATTAATACCAGAAAAGAAATGTATGGAAGTAATAGATTTACTTCAGCAAGATTAGTAAGCAAAAGACAATTTCGATATGGAGTATTTGAAATGAGGGCTAAGCTTCCGTATGGTAGAGGTACATGGCCAGCATTTTGGCTTTTGTCTGCTAAGAAACCGCTAAATTGGCCAAC
This sequence comes from Brachionus plicatilis, assembly GCA_010279815.1. Classification (NCBI taxonomy): domain Eukaryota; kingdom Metazoa; phylum Rotifera; class Eurotatoria; order Ploima; family Brachionidae; genus Brachionus; species Brachionus plicatilis. The sequence goes on from QEOQ01000316.1 coordinate 1,936,429, forward strand.
AGATGGAGAAATTGACATAATGGAGCATGTTGGATATGATCAAAATAGAATTCATGCTACAATTCATTGCAGTGATTTTAATCACAAAAAAGGAAGTCAAAAAACATCATCGACTGTTCTTAGTGATGTAAGCAATCAATATCATTTGTATCAGCTTTATTGGTCTCAAAATAGCATTCGTGGATTTGTAGATGGACAACTTTTTTTCAAATATGATAGACCCGCAAATAGCAATTTTAACAACTGGCCTTATGATACCAATTTCAATATTATTCTTAATACTGCTGTTGGTGGCTTCTGGGGAGGTGCTAAAGGCATTGACGAAAACATCTACCCTCAACGATTCGTAATTGATTATGTAAGAGTTTATGCTCCAAAATGAACTTTAGAGTATGGATTTAATTTTAATTTAATAAAATAAATTTGAAAAATATTTGAAATTTTTTATTATCAAATCAATATTTTAAAGTTTTACATATTTTAACACAAATTTTCTGATAATTTTTAATTATTCATTTAAAGTCGTTTTCTTTGATTTTTAAGAATTTGAGTAGAAAACAAACCTTTTTCTTAAGTTTAGAAAAAGGAAGGAAAATATTGATCATTCTTCATTTGAATCATTCTTAAGATCGATTAAAGATAAGATTGTTAAAAAAGGCTTCGACAGCATTTTTTAAAATACAGTCATCTTTTTATTATGTCACGTCCCTATTAAGTCCCATTTTGAATTTATCCCAAAAATCTTCAAGAACGGATTTCTTATAATACCTTACATTGTAAAGTTAGTTTTGTTATGTCCCAATAATTAGTCCCATTATTTCATTATGTCATCAAAAAATAAAGAACAGTGCAATATTTTGTAATTATAATTCTTACTTTATTATGTCCCGTTTATTTAAAGTTCACAATCAGACAAGATAAAATCTATTAGAGACCTTTTTAAAAATTGTCACGCTGAAGCGTTGAAAAATTTGGTTCAACCAAAAATTAAAAATTTTCTTAGTTAATGTTTTATTCAAATTATTTTATTCCGTTTTGTTATTTAATAAATAATTATGTTTTGTATTAGACTAATTATGTTTTTGTAAGAGTAAATGTAATAAATTCTATAAATCAATTTTTTTTTTATTATGTCCCAATCTGATTATATCCCCATTTTTGGCTGGAACAAACACCGTGACATAATCGAAGGATGACTGTACTGCTATTAGTGTCTCACCAAAAACTTCATTACATTTCTTATTAAAACCAGATTTTTGGTTAATCAAGTTTTTAATTTCCAATATCACTTTTAAATATAACTTGAATTTCATTATAGAAATTTTTATAATGTTCGTCAATTAGACAAAATCAAAAATTATTAGGTTAACATAATAAATTAATTTAAGGAAAAAAAAGTTTGGTTTAAGGTTGCCCAATAATGTTTTGATCTAATTATGAAAATGTTAAAAATTAACGATAATTATGCGCCTAATTTGATATTAAACCAGGGTTTTCGATTTTAATTTAAGAACTTTTTATAGATAGATTATTCATATGACTCAACATTTTTTAAATAACTAATTTTATTTCTGATTTTTTTTTTTTAAATCACTTTTTAACATAATTTTCAACCATAATAAATTTATTGATCATTTTAATAGATTTTTATTTTCAATTTTTCTATTGTTTTCAAAGTATAAATGAAATGGATATTCATTTATTTATCAGTATTTTAGTATTTCGATCAGCATATAATATATAATGATCTTAAAAACATTTAAAATAAATCAGTTTTTAATTTAAATCTGAAAGTAAAATTTTTTAGTTTTTAACAAAATAAAATTTAATTTTTCAACTTAGCTTTTATTAAAGAAAAGCTTAGCTTCTATTGAAGTGTTTTCGCTAGTTTTGAGAGTATAAATATAATTTATTTAATTTAAATTGAGCTTCATCGTGGCAAGTTTAAAAAAAATTTATCATGCATCTTTTATGCAATTATGTAAAAGCAATTTTGCTCAATTTGCTCAAAAAAATTTTGAAAATTAGGTTTATGAATGAAAAGTTTGCAGTTTTCAATTTTAATTATACTTTGAAGCTCAGCAAGTATTCTAACTTAATAAGTTAATAATGAAAATTGACATTAGATTTGTATTTTTCCCAAAAATGATTAAATTATTAAAGAAAATTTTAAAAAATTATTTAAAATAAATCAGTTTTTAATTTAATACAAGAACTAACTAACATCTTCATTTTCCACTTGCAAAGCCAGTCTTCTAATTCATCTAAGTATTTATTGATCTTATCTTCTAAATTACCCTGTTTCTAATAAATAAAAAAGTAGCAATACCGTCAGCAAAAAGAAGGGAGTATTCATTATTTGTTTTACTTCTTTTAGGTACATAATTAATAATTATACTAAACAATAATGGACTACTAACTGAGTCTTGAAGCACACCTTCGGTTATTGGAAATTCCTCACTAATATGACCATTTACATTTATTTTGAATTTCCTAGAGTCGAGAAAGGACTTTATGAGGTGAATGAAGTAGAGTTGGTGGTTAGTTTCTTTTTATCTCCGCAGTATTATGCTTAGTAATTTGGAATGGTTTAACATGGTTTTGCTACACATAAAAATATTTTTCTGCATTTAATTATTTAATTAAGTATCTTTAAAAATTTTATTTTTTTCATTTTTTTAGTTTTTAGAAATTTTACACATGTACACAATATTATTTTATTTAACAAATCTTAATTTGTTATTAATTAAATACTTAAGAGAATGTGACAAAAAATTCTTCAATTGTCAAAATCACTTGTGTCACTCATATTAAAATCATCGCCAAAAATTTGATCTAAATAAATTTTTTTTTATATAAAATTCAAAAATTCAAATCCATCCGAAGAAATCAAACAAATTTGATAATTTCTTCGGAATTATCTTGTTAAAAATACCAGCTTTCATTTGAGAAACATTGGAAGAAACAGGCGAGTTAGATTTTGCTTTTACAATATTTTCTTTTGTTTTACTCGGAGTAGGATTATTTTTGTTTTCTGGTTTTTTCTTTTTTGCTTCATTAGTTGGAGTAACTGATCTAGGTGTTATTATTGCAGCCTTGCTTGATCCTTCCAGTCTTAAATGATTTTTAATAAAATTTAAAATTGGTAATGCTTTTGAACATCAATTACCTGCTTCGCTTTAGAATAAAATTAGACTGCAAACGCTCTAAAGTGAATTCACCAGTTCTTGTATCGAAAATTAGCACACATTCTTTGTTGGATGCAGGCTGTTTGTTACCAGTGAATTGGGTATGTTTTTGGGCAGAACCTTCTACGTGCGGAACAAGTATTGTTACATCATTCTTGGAACCAATAGTTACTTTTCCCTCTTGATTTTTATCAATTGAAGCCGGGGTAAAATCATCTATTTAAAAATAATTTTGAATTATTTCCAAAATCTTTTTTTTAATTACATTTGAAGTTGTGGTATGATGATTTAGATCCACTCTGAAAACTTTTTCCGATATTTAGTTCATATGTTTTGTCAAAATCAACATGCTCACTCAAATCAGACATATTTTTTTATTTTATAAATTTTGTGAAAACATTAAAGACAAACACCAAAAATAAATAATTTTGTTTAATTTCAAAACTAAGTTTACCTAAACAAATTGATTTGAATAATAAATTTGTTGAATTAAAAAACTTTTTCTAAATCGATTGATGTTAAATTTATTTATTTATTCATTCAAAGCAAATAATAGGAATGTCAAAAATTATAAAAATCAAAATTAAAGAAAAAAGTCAATTTTTTTTTCAAAAATTGGAATTTGTAAATTTGTAAAAAAAATTTAAAAAAATTAATATTTAAATAGTGCTGTAAAATTTGACATCTAGTTCACTATCTTTTTATCTAAAATGAGAATAAATTAAAGGCAACTTGAAGTTCATGATCATTATCAAATAATCAGAACTTAATTGATTTTATTGTTAATAAAAATGATGAAATTAGATTTTTTTAATTAATTTTTAAACTAAACATAAGATGTTTAAAATTTTAATTTAAAGACTGAATGAAGAGTTAAAGTCAAGCGTCTTTTAAGGAAAATCAAAGATCATTTTGGAATTATAATTTAGATAAATAATTCTGAAAAAATTTTAATTTAATTTTATTCTTTAGAAATAAATATGTAGAAAAGTAGAAATATTTAAAAGATAAAGTAAATGATTGGTTTTTCTAAATTAAAATTTAAAAACCAAATTTGAATTTTGTATCAAAATTTGAAGAATTAATTTATTTATAAATTGAAAAAAAGATAAACAGATACATTCATTAAGTTTAAAAAACAAAATAAAATAAATCAAATCGTTTTAAAATTCAGTCACAAGAAATTTCGGATAAATAAATGAAAAATAAAAATTTCATGTCAAAACTTGAATATTTTGTTTTTGAAAATTTGTCAAAACTTGCTTTGAATTAGCTACCTTGCTTATAATAAATGTTATAAATTAAAGAAAATGCAGGAAAATTTTTTCAAAATTTAAAAAGTTTAAAAGAAAGAGAGAAAAATGACTGAAAAAGTGGACATTTCAAAGCTTGACTTGGCATTCATGCTGGACACTACATCAAGCATGGGTTCTTATATAAACCATGCTAAAAAAGTAAGATCTATTTTCAATCTTTTAATAAAATCTATTTATAAAATCTAATTCACTTTTAATAAATACCTAACTGTTTATTATTTAGAATATAACAAATATATGTGATGAAATAATAAAATCGGAAAAATGCACTCTGAGAGTAGGCCTTGTGAATTATCGAGATCATCCTCCTCAAGATTCAACATATGTTACTCAGGTCAATCAATTTACCGATGATATCCTAAAAGTAAAATGTACATTAACAGCTACAACAGCCCAAGGAGGTGGTGATTGTCCTGAGTCAATGTGTTGTGCATTTAGCGATTGTTTGGAAAAATTAGAATGGAGAAGTGATGCAGTCAAAGTGGCTATTTTAATTGCTGATGCTCCTCCGCACGGCTTAGGCTGTGTAGGTGATTCAATGCCCAATGGATGTCCCATTAAAAATGATCCTGTTGAAATAGCTCATAAAATGGCTCAAAAAGGAATTACTTTGTACTGTGCTGGTTGTGAGCCTGCTCTAAATGCGTACAGACAATTTTTTCTGGCATTATGCTTGATAACTGGTGGTCAGTATGTTAGTCTTGAAGATGCAGCCAATTTGTCGAATGTAATTGTTGGTGGCACACGAGAAGAAATATCAATGGAAAAAATGATGGCCGAGGTGCATAACGATTTGATGAGAGAGGCAGCAGAGAAGGGCACAAGAATTGACGAAGAAGAACTAACCAAACGAGTACATGAAATACTAAACTCAAAAAAAACACTACAAAACATAAACAAGCTCAAAACAGACATAGAAATTACTGACACTACAAAACAATTGTCCCAAGTGACTAGTCTTGAGCAAATGAAACAATTTGCCACCGATCATAACCTTAAATTGATCAATGACCCCTATTTCTTTTCTAAATCTACTTTTTCGGTGAAATCCACATCATTGCCATCTTCAGCTTTGTCACTTGGAAAAAAAAAAGTGGTCAAAAAGCCTTTGATAAAAAAGACTACAAGTCGAAAACCAAAATTAAAATCAGCACCCAAAAATAAGTCTAGATCCAGAGTTGCTGGATGTCGACTAAGGCGAAGTAAACGAATCAAAGAAATTGAAGAGAGAAAGAAAAAAACCATGCTAATCAAAGACGACAATTCACCAATTTTTGAATCAAAAAAAACAACAACACTTAAAAGAAAAAAAAGTGAACAAACAAACAATTCTCAATCAGAAAGTGATAAAGACCAAAGTGAAAAAGAAAACATTGTCGAAATCAATAACAAAAAAAGCAAAAAAGAATCATCTCCTACTGGAATTGTCGCTACCGAATCAACAATTGCTGATGAAGATAATGATGTTGCTGCTGTACCTTCAGAAAAAGAAGAATTTATAGATATTGACCGAGCTAGACGTCTAGCAAAGAAAGTCATTGCTCGTAATTTTAATTGAGAATTTTTTGTTCTTTTTTTCTTTTTTTTTAATTTTTTCTGTTCATTGAAATAAAAATGTAAATTTTTTTTTTAGAAATTTTAAAAATTTGCTTTGTTTGCAATTTTTTTGTATTTAAATTTGGCAAAATTAATTTTTAAGAATAAAATTTTTTTTAATTAATTCCCTGCTTCTTCTATCTTTTCACATGTTCAATTATTATCCTAGCAAAATATTATTAGCTAAGAACAATAAAAAAAACCAAAAAATTTGTAATTTTTTTCTTGCTTTATTTAAATTTAATTTTGGCGTAGATAATTTTTTCAATTTTTTAAATAAGCTCTTAGATAAATTTAGCTGTTTTAATACATTTAATACGAAACAAATTATTCTAATTCATTTCATTTAAAGATAGTATGTTATCATTAATTTAATTCAATTTTTCTTGTAATTATTTAATTTCAACAGAATTAATATAAAAAAAAATGATTTTAGTTTTTAAGGATAAACTTAAATTTTAGAGTAATAAAATGAATAATATTGAAATATTTTTTTTCTTTTTTTGTTCTATTCAAATTGTTTTTCTTATTTTTGGCCGTGAAAAAGAATCTTTAGCATTGATAAAATCAAAAACATCGTCTGGCTTTAATTTTGAAGATGTTTTTCATGAGCCCTTAATTTTAGTTGGTGGTTTCAAAAGTTCGGGCACTTCACTTGTTAGATCGCTTCTAGATGTTCACCCCGAATGCAAATGTGGACCAGAAATTAAAGTTTCCGTAGACTCGCTCCCTTTTTTAAATATGACATTAAAAAAAAAATTGTTTTCAAAAAAGACATTATTAGATTCTGAAAAGCTACGCAAAGCTTTAAGTTTATTTGCTTTTTATAATTACTTGAACAACGTGTATCCCACTTATCGCATCTGCAATAAAGAGCCTGCAAATTTTCAACACATTAAATTGTTTAAACAACTTTTTCCAAATTCAAAATTTATTTTGGTTGTAAGAGATGGACGAGAGTCGTCTTATTCATGGGTGAAGAGAACACATGCGAAAAAATCTTTCAAATTTTTTTTTCAATTGTTAAAATTGTGGAACTCAAAAAATAAAAATGCGTACAATCAGTGTATTGAAACAGGGCGTGATTTTTGTAAGATTATTTATTACAGCAAGCTGGTTGCAAATCCAGAAGAAGAAACCAGAAAGATGGCTGAATTTTTGAATTTAGAATGGACTGACAGATTTTTGAATCATCAAAAATATTTGGGAAACGACATCAAACTCGCCAAACATGAGTATTCTTTATATGGATTGAAAAAACAAATAAATTCCGATTCGCTGAACAACTGGGTTGGTAAAATAAGTGATTATGATGAAGAATTGGTGACAAAAGAAATAGATATGCTTCGTACTTATAAATTTATTTCTTGAATTTTTTTTTAATTTATTCTATTTTTTTATAATTAATTCTAAATTTTTTTAATTAATTGAAAATAAATTTTAGTATATTAATCATATGTGAAATCTTTTTATTTTTAAAAATATCTCTTCAAAGGATTCTAGATTCGATCGAATCCACTCAGCTAAATTTGAAAAAAAATTAAAGCAGATAAATAATCTTTGGAAAATGAGAAGTACGCATTTTGTTCTTCGACTATTCCAGTAGGGAAAGGAAGAGTTGAGCAAAAGAAATGTACAAGTTAGTTTTAAATTGTACTGTAAATTAATTTTATTATTTTTTTATGTATAAAAATATATTTGTTAACCCTCGGATAAGGTAAAAACTCACTTTATTAGTTTTTACCTACCAATAAATTAAAGATAATATCAATTTAAATGTTGAAAGTAAAAAAGATTGTGGACAATTGTCATTACAATAAAGTTATTTATTAAGATAAATAACTTGATAAGTTATTGATTGTCAGGATCGCAGATCATAGTATACGTATATTTTTTAATTTTTTTTATATATTTTTATTCTGAAGGAGCATTAGCTCGATACAGATAATCAAATAAATAAAAATAAATAATAAATGAAGTTTTAATCAGTCTTGAAAATAGATAAATACACCAGCCTGTTAATTAAATGTGCAAACTTGAACTTTTTCGTAAAAAAATAATAAATTTAATAAAAAAAAATTGCACTATTATTTAATTTATTTAGAAAAAAAACGGGTCTTGTAGCTTTGATGGACAATTGACCATGGACAATCATGTTTTTCGATTAGGTGGACAATTTAAAAAGATAAAAAAAAATCTGAAATTTACCTGGACAATTAAAAAAATAGGTGGACAAATAAAAATAAAGGTAGAATAAAATTGTTTTTTTTTACAATAAAAATAAAGGTAAAATAAAATCTCTCTAATGGTATAAAAGACTCTAATGGTGGACTTGACTCTAACGGTGGTTGAAACGCCCAAAAATATACAATTTTCAAAAAAGTTTTTAGATCTATTCTAGAATTCTGTAAATAAGTGTCATCACAAAGCGAACACCTTTTAGAGTCGGTTGTACATCTCCAAGAAAAAACATCTATTGAGTCATTTCTTTGAATAAATTTCACCTCATTTAGAACAAATTTTAGTACTAGGGAATACCCCTTTAAATTTTAGCCATTCAAGAATGTCTGCTTGGTTCAAATCAATTGCTTCTTTTAAGTTATATAACTCTATCGGCTTACTTAATAGCGTCATTATGAGTTTAAAAATCAAAATCAAAAAATTACTTTAATGTGACACTTTTAAAATAATTAAAATAAAAAAAATTCAATGTAAAAATAAATCAATTAGCAAAAATATGTTCTCTTTTTTCTATTCTTTTTTACAAATGTTTTATTTTTTCATGGACAAATTAATTTTTACCTGGACAATTAAAAAAATAGGTGGACAGAAAAAATTATTATTTGTCCATCTAATCGAAAAACATGATTGTCCATCAAAGCTACAAGACCCAAAAAAATGATTAGAATAAGATTTTGTTTTCAACTTGTGCACAACTTAATTAATCACAAATCTGCACTTGAAATTAAAAGGAAAAATTTCAATTTCAATTAATTACATTCATGTTTGCTCTAATACTTGCAGTAGTTATTGTGTCAGCAAAATTTGAAATTTCAAGATCTCATTTTAGAAGCAAAAGTTGAAAATTTTCGAACAAAAATTTCATCTCCAAAACGAACTAGTCGTCTTGTTTAAATGACAAAAAATTAAATAATAAAATCAAATTTTGAATAAACCTGTTTGTTTTATTTTTTATTGTGGATTTTTGTTTTAGATTTTGACAAAAAAAAATGGTGACCGAAAAAAGCAAAGAGATAGGACAGAAGAGTGAAGTGAAAAAAGATGGTGAAAAAAACAAGGCCAAAATAGTCGAAGATGAAGACTTGAGCGACGAAGACAAACAGCTCAAGGACGAACTGTTGTTGTGTGTTCAGCGATTGACAGAAAATGACGAAAAACTGTACAAGCCAGCGTTGGAAATTTTGCGCACCAAAATAAAAGAGTCGACCAGCTCGATGACCAGTGTGCCCAAGCCGCTCAAATTTCTGCGCAACCAATACGACACACTCAAAGGAGTCTACGAGAAAATTGTCGACAAAACTACCAAGGTAACAAATGAGAAAAAAAATTTTTTTTTTTAAATAAATTTTTATTCTTTTTTTTTTTTGAAATAAATTGAAAAAAATAAAATTTAAAAAAAAAGGAATTTTGCGCTGACATCTTATCGGTGCTGGGAATGACGATTAGCGAAAAACGAGAATGCCTCAAGTACAGATACTTGAGCTCGAGAGAGAGAGTGGGCGAATGGGGACACGAGTACGTGCGTCACTTGACCTCTGAGCTCACAGCCCAGTGGAATCAAATGGACGAAAGAGGAGGAGGAGGCCAAAATGCAAAAGAAAAAAGAGTTGAAGTGATCGAGGAACGAGGCGAAGAGAAAAGCGGAGAGAAAGATGGATTTGACGAGGAGTTGACGTGGGAGCCTGAGGTGACCATAAGCAAAGAGGACTTGTTGAAGCTGGCACAAGAAATGGTGGCGTTCTACATGGCGCACAATGCCGAAGCGGACGCATGCGATCTCCTCATGGAAATCGAACACATTCACTTGATTGAGAGCCAGAGCGAAAAGGACACGTATCAACGCGTGTGTCTCTACTTGCTGAGCTGTGTGCCGTACGTGGCCGAGCCCGAAGACTCCATACTCATTCGAACAGCGCTCAAAATCTACCAAAAGTTCGAGCAGGACGTGCTGGCGCTCCGCTGTGCCATTCAACTAAACGACATGGACTTGATGCAGTCCGTGTTCTACAGTTGCGCTGACCCCTTGCTAACAAAACAATTGGCATTTGTGTTGGCTCGTCAGCAAATCTACTGGGAGATTGACGAGTCACGGGTCCAAGACGCCGACCAACTCACAGAAATAATGAACAATTCGCGTTTGAGTCAAAATTTTTTGAATTTGGCGCGCGAACTCGACATCATGGAGGCCAAAGTGCCCGAGGACATTTACAAGAGTCATTTGGAAACGAGCCGATCGTACCAGTCGCAAGTGGACTCGGCGCGTCAAAATTTGGCCGCCTCGTTTGTCAACGGCTTTGTGAACGCCGCCTTTGCCAAAGACAAATTGATGAGCGACGACAAAGAGGCCAATGTGTGGATTCACAAGAACAAAGAGCACGGCATAATGAGCACCACGGCCACTCTTGGTCTGTTGTCGCTGTGGGACGTCGAGAACGGCCTCACTCAAATTGACAAGTACTTGTACTCGGACGAAGATTATGTGAAGGCTGGCGCGTTGTTGGCGTGCGGCATCGTGAACGCTGGCGTACAAAACGAATGCGATCCGGCCTTGGCTTTGTTGTCCGACTATGTCAATCACAAGAACAACAGCATTCGCATAGCGTCCATTCTTGGCCTTGGCATTGCGTACGCTGGCAAGAATAGACAAGATGCCGTCGCGCTAATCTCAACCATTTTGTCCGATTCGTCGGCCAATATGGAGGTGATCGGCGTGGCCGCCCTCTCTCTTGGTCTGATCGGTGTTGGCAGTGCCAATGGCGAGATCACTTCCACTCTGATGCAAACTTTGTTGGAACGAAGCGAACAAGAGCTCAAGGACACATTTTCTAAATTTTTAGCTTTGGGCATTGGCCTGGTGTATTTGGGCAAGGGCGAACAAGTCGATGTTATACTGGAGTCGCTCAAGGCCATACCAGAGCCATTGCAATCATTGGCAACCATTTTGGTTGATGTGTGCGCCTACGCTGGCTCGGGCAATGTGCTCAAAATACAACAATTGCTGAGCATTTGCAGCGAACACATCGAAGTGGACACTACGGCCAAAGACGTCAAAGATGCCAAGGATGACAAAGAGAAAAAGGAGAAAAAAGACGATTCAGGCTCTTCATCAAGCGGTACGTCAACTGGCAGTGGCTCGTCTCAAACGAGCTCCAATATGCATCAGGCAGTGGCCGTATTGGGCATTTCTCTCATTGGTATGAACGAAGAAATCGGCGCCGAAATGGCTCTGAGAACATTTGGCCATTTGCTGCATTATGGCGAGCCGGTCATCAAACGAGCTGTTCCGCTCGCTCTCGGCCTAATCAGCTTGTCCAATCCAAAGCTGAACATTTTGGACACATTGTCCAAATTTTCTCACGATGCCGACGCCGAAGTGGCGCACAATTCCATATTTGCCATGGGACTGGTGGGCGCGGGCACCAACAATGCTCGTTTGGCCGCCATGCTAAGACAATTGGCCATGTATCATGCCAAAGACCAGAACAACTTGTTCATGGTGCGTTTGGCGCAAGGCTTGACTCATATGGGAAAAGGCACCATGACCATATCGCCTTATCATAGCCACAAATTTTTGCTCAATCGAGTAGCTGTTGGCGGTCTGTTGGCCGTTTTGGTCAGCTTTTTAGACGTAAAGAATATTATTTTGGCCAAATCGCATTACATGCTCTTTAATTTGGCACTGGCCATGCAGCCCAGAATGCTCATTACATTTGATGAAAAGCTAAACCCGTTGCCGATCACAGTGCGTGTTGGTCAAGCAGTTGACGTGGTCGGTCAAGCCGGCAAGCCAAAAACCATCACCGGCTTTCAGACTCATACTACGCCCGTGCTGTTGGCGTATGGTGAACGTGCCGAACTGGCCACTGACGAATTCATTTCGTTGACGCCAGTGCTCGAAGGTTTTGCTATTTTGAGAAAAAATCCCGACCACATGGAACACTAAATTTGTATCTAATCTAATTTATTTTCGCTTGTCCATAATTGTGCCACTAAGGTGCTTAAATTCTTCTATTGGTTCAAAACTCACATTTAATTCTAATAAATATCTTTTTTTTTCTTCTTCTTTTTTTTTTTTTTTTTT
>QEOQ01000204.1:1235-38694 GCA_010279815.1 Brachionus plicatilis
GCGGCGCCGCGACCGCTTTCTCGCTTTTGACGGCGGCCGGCGGCGTCTCTTCGCCGCGCTGAAAATGCACCGGCGGGTTCACGTTCAGCTGGGCCCGGCCGCCCATCCGCTGCATCGCCCACACTCTGAGGCACTCGCGGGGCGCCTGAGCGCTCATCTTGTGCCTCAGCATCAGCTCCTGCATCGGCTCGAGCACACTGCAAATTTTCAAGTACTTGACGGCGCTGGGCACGAGGCCCGCTTTGGCTATGTTGGCGGACAGCTTGTCCAGCTGGTTGTTGTCGCGCAGGCCGCAGAACGCCGACCGAGGTATCAGCTCTTGGTGACGTTTGATGGCGAATGTGAAATTTTTTATTTTGATGGTGTCGAGGATGAGCGAGCCGGCCGCCTGCGGCATGCTCGCCTCCAGCACACACTCCAGCATTAGCGTTCCTTCGACGCACAGCTTGGCGTACATGGGCCGGCCCATTTTGCAGTTCATCACACACGAGTCCGACTCGTACACAATCGTTTGCTGATGGGCGGCCGTGTTCGCTATGCTCAGTATGTGGCCGCGCAGTATCTGAAAGCTCAGCTCCATGCACTCGTCTTCGGAGAACGAGCGGAAGAAGCGCGGTATGAGCGCGCGCGACAACGAGTAATTTTTGGTCACGTTCTCCTCTTGAACGTTGCGGATGTTGAGTCGGGCGTTGTCGTCAAAAAATTCGTTCACAAACGAGTCGTACCACATGTGACACTGGTTGGGCTCGTGGTGGGGATGGCGCGACGGCACCAGCAGATTGTCGGAGCGGCTCGCCAGTCGTCTGTTCATTTCGTACACGCGAAACTCGGGCTGCAGTTGAATCGGCAGGTTGATGACCTGTGGCGGTGGCGGCGGAGGAGGCGGCGGCGGCGGCAGTGGATGCGGCCCGTGGGCCTGGTACTGGTGGTGAGCTGCCGAAGCCGGAATTTGATTGAACTGCGAATGCATGAATTGAGGAGGATGGCCAGGATGGTGGCCAAAGTTGGCCGTTCTCGGCACCATGCCTACTTGCGGATTCATTGGGGCCACGATCGGCGACTGCGGCTGCCCCGGCGGCGGCATTTGTTGGTGCGGGGCGGCCGGGCTGGAGTTGGTCTGGTTAATAGGGCCGCCGCCGCCGCCGCCTCGCTGGTTACCGAATTGCTGGTACTGTGTCTGCTGTTGACCGCCCATGGCCGCCCATTGTTGTTGCTGCTGAGCGAAGTTTGCCTGGTGGTTTACTAAGGGCGACTGTGGTGGCATTGTTGGTTGCTGCTCAGGCATTGTGTTCTGATTTGCCTGGTTTGGGTTGGTTGCAGGCGGCCCCTGAGCAGGGTCCCCTTTATTTTCTTTAAAAAAGACAATTAATTTTGCTCCAGGACAATTTTTTTTTTTATTTACTTTTTTTCCCTATTTTTAAGCGGTTTGTAAAAATTTAAATAGAAATTTGTTTAAAATTTTATTTTCTAATTGTGTGTGACGTTTGTTGTTTGTCTGATCGATTGATGACTATTGAACACTATTATACCATTTAAATGATATTGATTGCCTTTTTTTTTTTTTTTCGCTTTTTCTTGTTTAGTCTAATTTGGTTGTAGCTGTTGGTTTTTGGTTGGTTTTACTTTTTTTCGTGATTAGTCGTACTCTTAAATTTTTATACATTGCTTTACAATTGAAGATTAATGTCGACTTATTCACAAGCCAAGACTTTATCGCCAATTCTACATATAATTCAACGCTATATTATCTAAATCTAAATGTTGAAGCTTTAAAATAAATAGAAAACAAAAATTTGCGTAGTATTGTAGGCTACATGTAGCTCTACATTTATTGAAAAAAATTAACTAACAATTGATTAAATTAACTATTTAAACATTTTATTGAGATTTAAATTTCGGAGATTTTTTTTTTTCTCTGCCGATGTACCATTCATCAAAAAAATGGAACTTGGCATTAGAACAGCGATTATCTTCCTATGGGAACGCGTCAGGACTCGTGAGTCAAAGGGACTGTAAACAATGGCGTCCAATGACGCAAGTAGCGAGTATAAAAAAAAACTCTATTTTTAACCAGCAATGCTTCTGCAAGCTGACCAAATAAAACTTGTGTTGTTCTACAAGAGATTAGACTTGTCGCAGAAAAACTATAATACTAAAGAAAAATGTAGCCTACACTACAATTCTACAATGTAGAAAAAAAATTTAACGAAAATTTAAATTTACCAATTAAACATAATATTGAGATTTAAATGTTGGTCTTTTTTTTTCTTGGTCCAATGTAGAAATATAGCCTACACTACAATTCTACAATGATGAAAACAAGTAATCATTCAACTAGGCCACAAAAAAACAAATACATATAGACTGAATTAATAAAGGACCCATAGCCTGACTTGACAATTCTAGGCAACTAAAGTGAAGACAAAAAGAAACAAAAGCATGATGGTAGTGGGGATTGCGTGATGGCGTATGCACAGTCTGTAAAAATAGGTCGTTTTTAACATTCCAAGCCATCACTAAGTAGGTCGTGTGTTGGATAAAGTTAATTAAAGTTGACAAAGGGCGCGCCAGGGGCTAATCACAACAATTCCTAGAGAGACTTGCACAGCCAACTGTTCTTAAATAGAATAGCATTAATAGCATGGCTCATACTCACGACTACAAAAATGATAATAAAATTATAAACAAGTAGGGAAAAAAAAAGGAGAGAAAATTGAAAAAAAATAATAATAAATTAAAATTAATGTGTTTATGCTTAAGAGAGTCCTCCGTGTCTCATTGAGCTGAGGCAAAGTAGCTATCGTGTCTCCAAGCATGTATTGTAAAGCGTTCGAACTTGCTAAGACCTACATGATGAAGAATACGTACAGCACGACAACTTGAAAATAAAGATGGAGAATGGAGCTAATGAAGCGAGACCGATATTTGCTAAAAAAAAAAAAAGAAAAAAAACTAAGACAACATAAAATATTCGCCATAATATATCGATTTTGAAAAAAATATGTGCAAGAGACCCGTCCGAACGGACCGTCTTTGTTCTAATTTAAAAAAATATCGTCAACCAATATGAATCTACTCTAATCGCGTTTAGTTTTAAGTTTGGCTCAAGAAAAAAAAATTTTTTTTTCTTTAACAAATCCTCTAGATTATGATGGCATCTATTATTATAATTTAGGAATAAATTATTAATATTCCAAGTTTGAACTAATTTTTTTGTGAAGAGAAAGTACAACTTCTATGCAAATAGTTGGTAGAAGAAAAATAAAATATTTCTTTCTCCGCCATGCTTATTTTTGCTTAGTATTTAAATGGCTGTATGCGTGAATCAATTGAATCAAATCCAAATATAGATTTGAAGGCATATATTATGTTGATTAGCTTATCGTCTGGCTAATTAATCATTTTCTGTTTTCAGTTTTTGTTGTTTTGTCTCGGCATGTTTTGGTTGTCAATGGTAATCCGCGCCGAGTGCGATGGACGCAAAAAAAATTATGCGCGCTTCACTTGCTCCTCTTTAAAATCAAACAAATTTATTTTACAAATTTTCTAATTAGTTTCTCCTTAATTCTTCAACTCTATTCACTAATGAGATTTTAAACTCTCGAAAATGCTCTCTCTTTTTATCTAAAATAGAAATTGATTACTTTATTTTTTAAATTTGATTACTTTAAATTCCAAATATTTCCTTGAAACAAAATTTAAAAATTAAATCACTGAAAAACAGCTTCTAGCAAATAAGATAATATAGCTTTAAAAAACTCTACAACTTTTGCTGCTGCTATTGCACTCATTAACTCTGAATATTTAGAAAAAAAATTATTTTTATTTTTGCAAGTGCCAATCGAGCTGATGATCTTTGACATGAAAAACAAATTTCTTACCTTCCGATCTTTTAAATCTTGTCGAAAAATAAATAAAAGTTTATTTTAATAAAATTGAAATAGGGACTTAAGTAATGGAAGCCATGTGGACACGATTGGCATGGTCCAGTTTGATCCAAATAGAAGCTGTCATATGAAACAAATAAATGGTAATCAAAAAATGTTTAAAATACTAGAAAAGTGATTAAAAAGTGTGGAAAAAGGTATTCAAAAACACGATTTATTAATTATATAACTTTAAAACTATTAATTACTGTAATGAGAAATAGTTAAAAATAGATTACAGGATATACAGAAAATAAATTGAATATTCACTCAAATATTTTAGAATTTAATTCAAGATTATTTAAAACTGATTATGAACAAACAAGAATTAAATATTTTTCTAATAAATTTGTGCCCAAAATTCAATTAATCAAGCATTTCATCATCGAATTTTTTAAATTATTCTAATTAAAACTTCAAATTAATTAATTAATTAGTCTAAAAGCTGATTCATAATTTTATATTAATTACTAGAATATTTATGCTTTAGGAACAGTTTAAAATTTATTTCTTATTTGTTCAGCGTTCGATGGAACAGTAATTTTTCTAGTTGATAATTAATTGTTAAAAAATAATTAAAACACTTAATTTTTGTAAATTGTCAGTTTTTTCTATTTCTTTTGAGTGCAAAAAGTCTTTACCCACTATTTTTATGCTTCGAACACAATTTTGTTAGAGTAAACTTTCAATTTATGTCTTTGAAAAATATATTATAGATCCAGATCAGCATTGATAAGAATAATTTCAATTAGGAATCAATCAAAGTTGTTTCAAGTGCTTGAGTGATAAAAATAAAAGCAAAACCGAGATAAACTGTTTGAATTTTTTTCAAGTGACAGTTATAAAAAAAAATTCAAAATTTTGTTTTTTTTTTATTTCAAAATAAAAAATCAAATCCATAAAATGATCAATTTAAAATTAAAAAATCACAAATTAAATTTAGTTTGATCTGATCCAGACTAAGCGAACTCAAAATTGTCTCAATTAGACGATCTTCTTTCACTAGCTGTTCAAATAAATTATTTACCAAATTCCTTTTTACGCTTAATCTACAGAAAAGAATGTAGAAAAAATTCACTAGCAAATATTCCAAAAATTTAAACTTACAATTTCAATATAAATAAACACACAATCGGCCATTCGCTCGTACTAAATATTATGTTCTCACTGGTCAATCTATTTAATAAAAAAAAAAATTAATTTATTCGCTAGTTTTTCTAATACTATTTACTTAAGTGAATAAACAAAATTTTTCACATGATTTTTAAGTGAATTCGATATAACAGTATAATTAAATTCGCTAAATTTTAAAATTTGCTCCAAGCTAAAATTAAAATAATAAATTATTAAACAAAAAACATATTTTTCTACTAATCTGTACTATTTGACCAGCTTGTCGTAGAATATTTTTCTTCTTATTTGAGTTTGAGACTTTGAGTCAACAGTCGGTAAAACTCGAACAATCTCCTCATCTGTTTCTTTAATTTTAAAAATTAAATTTTGATTGTATTCACTGTTAGTGTCATTTTCATCAACGACTGACGCTTTTTCCAGCTTTTTGGTTGTTGACTTGGCCCCAAAAAATTCTCTGATACGAAGTTGCTGTTTAACAGCTTCCTCTTTAAGCTTGGCATAATCAGGCAATGGTTTTTTAGCTTCTGAGCCTAACCCATCTGGGACTGGTTCTGCCTGCTTCAAAATTTCCTTTGTATTTTCAGCATCTTTTGAATTATCTTTAATTATGTCCTCGAAGCCTCGTAGTTTTTCCAGCATCTCTTCTTCACCATTGTCATTTTGATCAGAATTTGTTTTGTTGAAGCCTGACGCTTGACTTGTGTAGTCAATGTCACTAAAAAAAGCAGTTTTTGCAGCAACTAGTTTATCACATGCTTCTAAATGTTCTTCTCTTTCTCTTTCCTGATTAACACTCGGTCTATCGGATGGCTCTGTTTGTTTCAAATAGGATTTGGTTCGATTAGTAATTAATTCCTTAATTCGCTGAATAATAAACTCAATAAAATAAAGTTGGGTTAAATTTTTTTCAGATATTTGAAAAACTTGTGCACCTTCACCCAACTCTATACATTCATCAACTTTTTTTATTTTAAATAAAAAAATTTTCTTCAAGTTGGTAAAATCGGTTGGTTTTTTGTGAATATCAATTGATTCAATAAATTTTTTTTTAAGTTGTTCAGATCGTTCTTTAAGGTCTGAATCAATTTGAGTTTCATTTAGAGCATTACATTTTTCTACTTCTAATGCTTTAGATTCGTACTGTGACTCTGTGGAGGGTTCTTGAATTTTAAATTTTTCAGTCCAATCTTTTTCCATTTGCTTCAATTCACTCTCAATCTCAACAACTAAATTTTTATCGATTTGCTCCGATGCTACATGATTTGTTGTCTTCTGAAGCGGCTTAGGCTCGAGTTTTTTAGGTTTTGGAACTTTGGTTGAAGGCCAAAATTTAATTTCATTTGCCCCGTCACCTTTCAAAAAGTCCGCAGTCTGTCGAAGCCATACTGGAACATTTGAAATCTGAGCTTCCAAATATTTAGATGATTTGTAACATTCATTTGAGCAATATCTCTAAATTTAGGTATTTTAGAATTTGAAATTTTGTTTTTTATCAATTGAATAATTACTTTTCTATCAGTTAAATCATAAACTTTATTCAATTTGGTTGAAATTTGGTATTTTTTTGTAGGAATCTTAAAAATTTGGCTTTAGTAATAGATAAAATAATAAATTAAAAAAGTTGTCTTGTTATGTACCGTAGTTTCTTGAAAAAAAAAAGTATGTCCTAAAATATGAAAATAGCAAATTCGTGAAATTCAGTATCTTTTAATTTTCTATTAGAATAAAACAATATAACAAACTTGGTTTTATTATGTAACTCTTAAAATAAAATAAAAATTATACAATAATTTACTGCATTATTTATTTTCACTTTTTTGTACTCAACTTCAAAAAGTTAAATTATTGGGCTTAAGAAACACAAAAATCTGGTCGTTTTAGACCAAAATCTAAAATAAAGTTTAACTCAGCCGTAAATAAAGAAATTATTCAAATTTAATTTTTCACTTTTTGTTTTCTTAATGCCATAACCTGGATATAAAATTAAAGATTTTGTCAAAAAACTTATTATAAATACTTTCCAAAAACTCTAAATTTAAATTCGGTGTTCTTTTATGCTACATTTATAAAAATTTCAATAAATACATTTATTAATTCATGAGAGCAGCATAGATATCCGCACAATTTTGAGACAAATCGTTCTTCCACAATTTCTTCATAATGATAAGGTTCAATTTGTTTTAGCTTGATTAATTAAGTTTTAAAATATGAATAAATGAAAACGTTGGAAAGTATTTACGAAAGGAACAATCTCCTTTTCAGGCAAAGTTTCTTGCGATAGCTTGATCACTGTTTTGTCAGCCGCATCCAAAAATTTTTTTTTTTCTTGAATCTTTTTATCCATTATCTTGAAAGTTAAAAAATAAATAAATTGAAGTTTGCCATTTCTTCCGAAACAAAGAAGCCTAAATCTTTGTTTCATGCTTTATTTTGAAAATAAAATTAATAAAAAGTTATTCCTCTAATTTATTATATTCGTCGCTATAAAATTAAATTTTCCAAATACAATTTATTTTAAAGTTGAATGTTTGGAACAACTCTTTAAGAAAAAAGTTATAAATATAAATATAAATCATATAATAGACAAAGTTTTGAGGAATGTTTCTAAGCGATTTCCATTGTTTCTGCTGCTGGCCGAATTTCTTTTACGTTCGTGCTCATCACTTCATAATGAACTTTTTTTTCAAATTTTTTCAAAACTTGAGTGGTTTCGCGCTTGTACAAATAATTTCCTTGCCTTAAAAATAACAATAATTTTCACATTTTAAAATGAAATTAAATAAAAAAATTAAAATTAATATTAAAAATAAAAAACTTAAAAATATTAATAATGACTAATACTTGACTCCTCTTTCGTTGGCTACATGATATGGACGAATCATTTCTGCTCTATCTTTGGTGATAACACACAAATCTACATTGCTACCTGAACCCAAATCATTGAAAATGCCCGCTCTGATTCCATCAGCGACCAATTCCTTAGCTTCTTCTTCACTCATATCTGGTTTGTAACGATCTTCAAAAACAGCCATAGCAGCCAAAGAGCCCGAACCCATTGTCACATACGGCAATCTATCACTTGAACCATGTGGATGAATTGAACCCAAATATGGTCCATTTATGTCAACACCTCCTAAAACTAATGCAGCGCTTACATGGCCTTGGTACCTAAATAAATACTGGCGCAATAGTCGATTGGCAGAAACAACTCTAACTTGTCTGCCAGAATTTAAACGATGTAATTCCAGTTGTGAGGCAACCATACGAGTAGTATACTCAGTATCTGCAGCTGTACCAGCACCACAACAGCTTAAAAATAAATTAAGGTTAAAATCAAAAAAGTTTGAATTTTTTAATTACTAAATATTGGGAGCTATGTAATGAATTTTATGGCAATTTTTTTCAGCTACAATGTTTCCATCAGTAGCTCGAGTATCAGCTCCTAAAACAACACCGTCCTTTAAAAATTTCTAATAAAAAGATCTTTAAAAACGAAAGAAAATGCTTACTTTGAAAATTACACCAGCAATTGTTGTGCCGGTCTTGATTGCTTTTGGTACCGTAAAACCTCCTTTTGTCATTAGATATTCATTTCTGTTTTGATTCAAATTTTAAAAAAAATGATTCAAAATTACTTCATTCGAAAATATTACCTTTTGCAGTTTTCGAATGAGAAACCGCCGACTTCTGGCTCCTTTATTAAACCTGACATTTTTTGGTTATCTTTTAGTTTTTTTTTAAATTAAAATCTTCTAAATGAATTAAGAATTGTGAATTTTTTTTTTTGAAATAGCTCAAGACTAGTAAAAACGTTTAAATTGATTTGCTTAACATTAATAGTTACATAGTCAATTTTGAAATAGTCTTTTAAATTTTTTTTGTTTTTCAAAACTGTTCACATCATTGATGCAAATACATTTGAACATTTTTCTAATTTTTAAAATTTAGTAATTATCTTAACATTTAGTTAAATAAAAACTAAATCAATGATTTCTTTTAATTTCTGTCTTAATATTAAAAAATAGTCGATTTTTTAATCAGACTTTGCAAGAAATTGTTGTTCTTTTAAGATTTTATTTCAATATCGATTTAATAACAGGTTTTAGGTTAATGTAACAGACAAATTTTGATTTTTCACTAAAAATAGTTTAAAAAATAATATTAAAAATTGTAAATATTTTAAAATAGTCATCAGATATTGAGTATTTTGAATTCGACGAATTCTAAAAAATTCGTCGAAAATTAAAGCAATTGAGACGCATAATTTTGTAAAATTGATTTCTTTTTAAAAATCAAGCTAGAGATTAATTTAATATTTTAAATAGGCTAATAATCTGTTGTCCAAGATTGAATATAAACATTTTTAATTTGGAAAAACTTAATTTAATTTAAAATAATAAATAGATAACTAATATTTGAAAAATTACAGTTTTTTACAAATTATTTAACAATCATGCATTTTCAAACGAAAAAATTGCTTCTCTTATTGAAAAATATATTTCTATTATCTTTTTAATCAAAAGATTTTTATATATTCTAATTCATTTAATTTGGGTTTTCTAGCATGTGATTCCAAAATATTTTTCTGAAAATTTTGAGATTCAAAAATTAAATTTGCTTCCTTAATAGCTAAATATTTTGAAAGTTTAAATCATTTTTAGGATTTTAGGAAAAATAATAAAGTGTTATATTTCTAACTTTTAGAATATTTTATTTATTTAAAAAATGGCAATTCATTTTGTTGTTTCTAATTTTAAAAAATGGACAAAGACTATTTTTTATGCTTTGTGATCAAGTTTTACATTTTATCTCCTTGGTTACTATTATCGAAACGATAAAAAAAAATTTATTCAAAAAAAAAAAAAAATTTAAGAAGTTAAATTAAAAAATGAGCAGTCAAATTAGATCAAATCAATTAAAACTTAATCTAAACGCAGTCGTAGATAACCTGAATTTAGTTAATGTTGTACATAAACCAAGTCCAATTTTTATCGAAAAAATATCTTCAAATGGATCCAACTCTCGCTTTCCGTCAACAAATTTGCTTCATTCTAACTCCCAATTTGAATATATTGATGAAAATAAGCTTTCAATGTATTCTTATCTAGTTCAAAGAGACCTAAAAACTAAAGAATGGCTGAGCAGATATGAATCAAATAATTTTGAACAGCTAGTTTCCAAACCAAAAGAAACTTCAGATTCAGTCTTAAAATCCAAACAGAGGGATTTGAAACGCTTGGATGGACAATCGGTGGCAACATTTGTTAAACCTACGCCTAAAACAATTACTCCTAAAACAGTGAAGCCTACTGCTTCAAACGACTTGGGCTTATGTTGCCAAGACCTAACAAAAAATCTAGAAAATTTAGCCAATATTTTAACTGAATGTTAGTTCTTTTTTAATTTATTTTTAATTTTTTAATTTTTTTTTAGTTAAAGATGAAAGACTTAAAATCATGTTTAATGATCCAGTCGAAGAGGAAAAACAAAACCGCATTCATATCGAGCAAATAAAATACCTGTCTCGTTCGATTTATAACTACCAAAATCAAATAAGCACTTTACGCACTCAAATTAAAAAAGACAAAGGCTTATCTTCCACTTACCAACGATTGATCCATACCATGCGTCAAATAGTTAAATTAATTATTTCATTTGAAGAAATATATCCTTATAGACAAGACAAGAATGCCATTAGTGAAAAATTGTGTGCTCAATTTTACAAACACTTGAACATGTCCATTAAAAATTTTGCCGATTGTCTGACCAATTGTGAGCATAATTATGTTATTCAGCTAAAAAACTTGATTGAGAATTGTGATCAATTTTTTACTAAAAATGAGGAAAAAAGCCAACCAGAACTGGTTGAAAACAATGTTGCTAAAGAGAACAAACAGTCTAAGAATAAAAATGCTAATCAAGTCTACAATGTGGTCAGGGTTTCACGAAGTTCTCAAGCGAAAAATAACACCGAGTTGGCAAAAGTTAGTTCGAAACGAATTTTCGACAAAAAAAAACCAAAGAACCAATTTTCAAATGTAAGATTTGAAATAATTCCACCTAGAAGTCGACCAAAACAATTATTTCAAAATGTAAATTAAATTAATTTTATTATTTTTTTTATATTTTTAAATAAATTAAAATTTTTGTTTTTTAGAAAAAAATTAAAACAGCTAAGCTGTTTCCTAGCAATCGGGTTCTATCTCAATCGAAATCCCAACTCGATTTGGATTTAATTCCCATCAAAGAAACCAAAAATACCAAAGTAGAGACAAAAATTGAGCACAAACCAAATGAAGATCTAAGCTCAAGTGTGAACGAATTGGAAATTTTGAGTAAATCTAATGACCAAATTTTCAAACCTGCATTTGTTCACTCATCATCACCTAAATTGGCAAAAATAAAACCAATACTAAGTCGGTCCGTGTCTAGATCAAGATCTAGAAGTGCAGAAAAATTAAACAATAAACTTTATCGGACAGTTTCAAATGAAACAGTTCTTTCTGATAATACCGAGTATGAAATGGCTAGTCCTGGGTTAATAAGACCAATTCTAAAATCGAGGAAATGCCTAAACCCGACAATGTTATATGAGAAATTGGACTATATCAGACAAGAAAATGATTCAATTCGAAGAAAATATCAAAATTTATCTTACTATAGCCCAGGAATGGAATCTTTTGGTAATTATGATGAAATTAATAAAGCTCGCAGACCATACCAGGAATGTTATTTAGATGAAAATTCTAAGCCAAAAATGAAGTATGTCAAGTTGTTTGAATTTTTTTAAATTGGATTTTAATGTTTAACAAGAGATCTAGAGTGTCCGGTTACTTTTAATAAAGTTTATAAGCCATTAAATGGTCCTAACTTAGATCAGTTAAAAAGAGTGGTTAAATATGCCGAAGATTTTGAAGACTATAACAGAAAAACGAGTATAACTAGAATTGGAGATTCGGAATTCGATGATTTTGAATTATTTGAAATGTAAGCCCATTTTAAGGTATCTTGGAGTTGATGATCACTTCAAAATATTATTTCAATTCAAAGAGTTTATCTTTAGATATTAAAATTTATCTTTGATTTATTTTAATGCTACATGCTTTAAATGTTATGTAGTTTTAAAAAATAGAATAGTTAAATTTTTTTTATTATTTTATTTTTTAAATCTACAAAATATATGAAGCATGTAACATTAAAATTTTTAAAATTAATTCAAAGATTTATTTCAATATTTAGAGAATTGAATTGAAGTGATATTTTGAATTGTTAATCAATTTCAAGATGCCGTTTTAAAATTTTTATTTTCCAAATTTAAAAATTTCAATTGATTTATCAAAAGACTTTCAAATGATCTCTTTGAGGAAATTTTCGAGTCCATTTATGGAGAAATCGAAAATGTAAATGGAGAAGTAGCGCAAGATTTGCTAAACAATGAGTTTGAATCTGAGACACAAGATGAAAATAGCAAAAAATATAACAATTTATCTTTAAATGATCAGAGCTTCGAGCAAACTCTGGATTCATCAAAGCATTTACCATCAGTAAGTTCGCCACAAAGAAAGAGCACCAAAACTGTTTCGTTGCGTAAGACATCTTCAAAAACATCAACTTCATCCAATAATGCATTGAGTCAACAAAATGATTTTGTTATCAAAAATTTGGATGAACAATCAGACGACAATGTTGTGGAAGATATTCCTGATCAAGTTAATACACATTTTTCGTCGATTCATTCTAATATTGACGAATCAGTTAGTTCAATATCAAATTAGTTTAGCAAAAAAAATAAAATCAGATTTTTAATTTAATTTTTTACTTTTAATCAAACTAATGTGAAAATAATTTTTGAACAATTTAAAAAAAATTAACTGCAAATAACATAAAATAAAATACTATGATTCTGGTAATTCCTTAATTTACTATCATTAAAAGTTTCATTTGAATTTTTGTTTGAATCCAAATTAAATCATTGAAAAACGCCACAAGCCTACAAAGCAATATTTGTAATATTTAAATTAATTTTTTTAGAGTTATTTCAGAGACTAAATTTGAGGGAAAAAAACTTGTATCAACTGATTCATTTTTCATTATAAGCTATAAACATAACAAATAAAAGCACTTTTAATTATAAATTTTGGTTTTTGGGCATTGTGAAATTCAGTGCAAATATTACAAAAATATTTCTTTTTTTTTATTAGTGTTGAAACCAAAATTGGGATATTCAAATAAATTTATAAGTTAAGTTTAAGTTATATAAAATTTAACCTTTAAATTCTACTTAACTTGATTAAAATCAAAAATATGATTCCGGTACATTTTAATTGATCAGTATTTTAGTATTTCGATTTCGTTCAAAACTGTATTGTCTTTAAAATAAAGTTCTAAACATATCATTAGAAATTTTTTAGTATGGTTAAAATTTATTAGTTCAAAACTAAAAAGGTAAAAAAAAAGATCAATTTAAAAATACTCAATAAAAAGTGTATATTCTTACATCAAAATGAATCAAATAAATCTAAATTTACAAATTAATTTTAAATTAAACCTGAATATCATACTTAAATTCATTAGATCCAAAAATTTTAGATTTTTTAATTAAATTTTTTTAGTTCGAATATACATTTCAGTAGGAACATCTCTTAATTGATCTTTTAACTAACCATTTTAGTATTTAGACAATAAATTTTTACCACACTTAACAATTTCTGATAATAGCAAAAATAATTTATCAAATTGCTCAAAATCTGTGTATATTTCTATCTAAAATTAATTTATTTTTAATTAATTTAAATTAAATTCAAATATTTTTAAATCATTCATAAGTGAATTCTATGTCAACACTTAATTGAAGATAAAAAATTTTAAAAAATTTCAAGATTTATTTAGAAATATAAATTTTCTTTCTTATTTGAAATTCTTCTAGTATAATTTTTTACTTATTTTTTATTTAAAGATTTTTTACAGAATCTATGAGATTCAACATAAAAAATGTTGTAGCTTATTTTAGAAGAAGTTTGTAACTTCTGAATAATTGATTTCTACATTTTTGTGAAACTCAATTTTATTATATAGTATTTTGAATTAAAAATATATTTAGTGGAAAAAACGATTGATTTTCATAATAATTTTATTTTAAATAATAAATTCTTTATAAAATTTAACAAAATTTCAAAAAATTGATTTTTTACAATCTATTTAAGTGGAAAATTACTCAAAAATTCTTTACCGTTGAATGTGCTTCGGAAACGATAAGCTTTATATTTTAGATCATAATAAAAAAAAGATAATTTTGTTTTAGCCACTAAAGTAAAACTAAAAGATGAGGCGAAAAAATACGTCTTAATATTTGATATTCATAAGCATTTACTAATTTGAAATTTAAGCTATGATTTCAAATAAGAATTTTAAAATATGATTAAGTAAAAAATTATGTTCATTTTCGTCTAGGTGGTAAGATAGTTTCGAGTTCTAATTTTACCTATCCAACACCATAAAACGTAGCTTCCGAGCATCTTAATTAAAAAAATGGAATCGACAGATACTTTGAGAAAACTTAAAGAGCAAGCTGAGACCAATGCTTTAAAGCGTCTACAGTCCGAATTCAGTACACCTGATCAGCTTGAACAAATTGAACAGCATATCCTACGAAATGAAAAGACTAAAGTAACAATTTGAGTCATTCATCACTAATCACTATCAATTTATTTTCTAGAACATGATTGAAAGTCAACTAAAATCGGCCATTCAGTCTCATTTTATCAGTGTAAATTCTTGCATGGACCAGCTAAAAGAAATAAATCAAAATATAAACGAAGTTAAGAATACGATTTATAGCATTCAAGAGGAGTACAAAACTATATCACATCTTGAAAACACACTTGGTGAACTGCGAAAGGAAGCCACCAAACATAAACAGCTTAAGTCTGCCAAAGAAAATGTCCAAAATATTTTAAATGTAAAAGATCTTGCCAAAAAAGCCGAACAATACATCGAAGATAATAATCTGCTTCTAGCTCATAAATGCTTGTTTGATATGGAAAAGTGTAAAAATGATATTTTGGAAGAATTAGGAAACCCTAGTGAAAATAATCACAATATTGATGATATCAAAGTATTTTTCTAAATTTAGTAGAATTTTTTTTTTTTTAAAAACTAATTATCAAACCAAGCTTGTTGAAGAATTTTTCAAAAAAGTTAAACAACTGCAAGAAATTTTGCATAGTAATATATTTTTGGTGATAAAACGAATGCTTGAAGTGTCCAAATCTTATCCAAACCAGTTGGTAACGGCACTAAGGGTTATTTCGAGAGAAGAAGCGTAATTTCGAGTTAATTAAAAGAATATTTTTAATTTTTTTTATTCATTAAGTTTGGATGAGTTTTGGATGAAAAAAAAGGAAGAGACCGGTTTCGCTCCATCAGATCGACCTAAAAGATGGAAAGAAGAATGTAAAGAGACAATCAAACGAACAATTGAAACCAAGTAGGGAAAAATTGAAAAATTTTTTAGGACTTTTATTTTAAAAATAACTAGAATCCAAGGATGTTGGATAGATGACAGAGAGACAAATGAAAAGTGGTTTAGCAATAATTTGGCCCGAATAAATAGCCGATTTTTGGAAGACCTTGAAATTGTCAAAGTATTTATTCTAAATTAATTTTAAAGAATTATTTCTATCCATTTTAAAAAATTCAGAAACTGTGTGAACCATGCTTTCCACCTTCGTACAAAATTTTTGATTTTTATGTCGAAAACATTATCATTTCGATTTCGAATCACTTTCATTTGCTACTAGACTCTAATCAGTTAAAAGATAGAGAATTCTATATACTTTTATCATGGTCTGAAGCGTACAAATCAGAGGACTTTTTAGGAAGTCCTCAGTTTGACATTGACTTAAATAAGTTACCAAATATTTTGGACGATGATCACTACAAGTTTTCTCTTGATCGCTATTTGGAATATACCAATTCAAATATTAAAATGTGGTTTCAAAATACTTTGAGCAAAAACTACAACGAATGGCTCACAAACAAAGAGCCTTTGTTAATTGATGGTTGCTATGAGAGCAATATACCAAATGATTTGTATTCAATGTTATTTCAGCAAGTATGAATTTCGATCATTTAGTTTATAATAAAATCTTGAAATTTTTTTTCTAAGCTAACTTTTACAGATCTGGTTAAAGATGACAGATTTTTTAAAGAGTTTGTTAAATACATTCTTAGCAACTTGAATATTTTCCACGAATCTTTGAGAGGTAAGCTTTAAAAAAAAATTTAAATTTCAAAAAAAATGTTTCTTTTCTAGGGAAGCTTTTCGACTTTAAGACTTGTAATTCCAAACCAAACGAACCTAGCAATGAAATAATCACCCGAATGGTATAACATTAGCAGATGTTTATTTTTGATTAAATTTGAATTATTAGATTGCCAGTTCTAATGATTGTCTTCGTCTCAAATCGTCCATTTTGGAGCTAAGAGATCGGTTTGATACTTTCATGGATAAAGATGAAATCGGCGGTCCAAATGATAAATATGAATTGCTCGGCTCAAAAATGACTAGTTTATCTGAATTATGGTAATTTAATTATTAATTTGACTATTAATTTTTTAATTTGAATTTAGTTTGGACTTTATTGTCGAAGAAATTATTAAATGTCTTGATGAACAATATTTTAGAGTGCTACTGAGCAGAGAATGGTTAGATATTAAATCAAAATTTTACAATTTTTGATATTTTTATTAATAAGGCTCACTAATAATCAAATAATTGATACTATTATAAATACATCAACAGATTTTATGCAAGATTTGAGATATTTGCGGCCTATGAGTCAGTTGAAATTTTTAGTCAAGTGGCATAATCGAATAAAAGTTGAATTTATGAAGGGTTTTTTTCAAAAGTAAAATTTAAAAATTTGACAAAAAGAACTTTTTTTATTTTTTATTTAATTAGTCTTTCAATAACAAAAATGCTGCGTAAATGTCAATTCACCGATCTACAAGAAAGAAGGCTCTTTACTTCGAAAGTCGAAAAAGAAGTGGCTTATTTAGAAGATTGGTTCAAAAGGATGGCTTCCACTTTACCAGATAATGTAAATAAACTAAAACTTAATCAAATTAGTTATAAGTATCAACTTTATTTAAGATTCATAGACAATTATATTTGATATTATTTAGGTTCCGGAAAATTTTCAAGAATTATTTTTAAGAATACTCAAAAAATAGTCTAAGAATCCGAACGAAAATTTTATTATTTAACAGAGTTCTACTCCAATAAAGAAAAATTAATTATTCTTTTTTTGAATTTGAAAAAATTAAAATGTTATAAATTTCTTTAGTTTAAATTAAATATTGGTTAGAATAAGTATTTTTTAGAACTCGATTTTGAAGAAATTAAGAGATTATTAAATTAATCAGTTAAAAAAATAGAATTATTTTATTAATTACTTTTATTTTTAAGAAAAATGTTTTTGATTTTGAGAGCTTGAAGCTGATGAATAAAATTGTAAGTTCGGATGATCTTGATTTCTTGTATGTTGAAATTGCGAGCTTGGTTAAAAAATGTCCTAGTCTAACTAGTGAAATGTTATTTGCTTTACTTTCTTTACGGGGTGACGTGTCAAGATCCGAATACAAAGAGGTAAAAAAACCTAATTAATTTAAAATATCTATCAATTATTTTTTAAGAAATTCGAGGATTGCATCAAACCAGAAGCTCCAGCAACACCGAGCAAAACAGGCATGAAAGAGATCAAAGTTGATGAAGCATTATTTATACTGAAAAAAGAACTGAAAATTCAATAGTTGATAAATCAAGATGATTATTAGATTCGAGAACATTCTAATCATTAAGTTTAAATTTTTATAAAATTTTTAAGTTTTATTGTTTTTAAATCGTTTATCAAGCTTTATAAATGATTAATTAAAAAATTATATCGTTCTTATTTGACTCATTTATTTTAAAAATTAAAATACAAAGTTTCATTTCGTATTATTAAACTTTTAAGTTTTTTTAAAGGAAAATTAATACTTAATTTAAAAATTAGGTTTTGGTTAAGATTAATATTATTATGCCGCAGAGGAAAAAATTATCAAATCTCGATAAGTACTTTTTATGATTTTTAATTGATTTTTAAAAATCAAATAGGAAAATATTTCAACGCCTTGTTTCGAATTCAAAGGCTTATTATGTCGCATCAATTTACATAAATTTGGACTCAAGTTGAAAAAAATATTAAAGAATAATCTTTAATCATATAATCAAAAAAAAAAAAATTATACTAAGAAAATATTTTTTAAATTAATTAAAATTTTTAGTAGGGTTTTTTATTTTTTAAAAAATATAAATTTGCCTTGCTAATGGAGATTCCCTGAAGTTTTATTATAGACTTGTGCTCAATTTTATTGTTTGGATAATTATATCTATGTTCATACCATTTCCTTGCATTATTTTATAAAATCTAGATTTAAATAAATTTTCACATTTTAAAAAATAAAGATAAAAAATTTTGAATATAAACATTGTAAAAGTTTAATCTTGATTTAGAGTGCATGAATTCCGAAAAACTTTTCTAAACTGATAAAAGTTTCAAAAAGATCTCACCTAAATGAAAATTTATCTTCTCAATCAAAGAAAATCACTTTCTTTAACAAAGATAATGTTTTTTTTCTAAAATTAATATTTATAAAAAAATTTATTTAAAAATAAATGAATCATTTTTACACTAATGGTCTAAATTAAGAATAATGGCTCGAAGCCTAAGTTAAAAATCAAAACAAATATAACTTTTGGGGCACGCCCTATTTGCGTTTGTTCTCAAATATTATTTATTACACGTATTATGATAAATAAAAAAAATTATTTCTTATTTATTTTTATCTAAGATATCTTAAAAATCTTATTTTTTTAAAATTTAAAAAAAAAATTGACTTCAGCTCCTTAGAATTTTTGTTCAAGACAAGCCACAATTTTGAGTGATCGAGCATCATTTTTCTTTCAAATGTAAACTGGCTAAACTCGGTTAACAAAAGTTAGCTTTAAATCCAAAAATATTGTCTAAAAAATATATAAATTATAGAATGTCAGAACAATCAGGCAAGCAAGGTTCAAAATTAGGCCTGTACTTAGCTATGGGTGTGGGTGCCACTGCCATCGGCTTTTCAATAGCCGCTATTCCATTCTTAACACCAGCCCTACGTACCCATGCCCTGCCGTACGTACCCGCTACAACCAAACAGATAGAAAATGTATTTAAAGCTGTCAAGGGATACAGTCTGGAAAAAAGTTTGACCAAAAAAGCGCCTTCAAAAACCAACGTTGTTAGGCTAATCGATTTAGGTAGTGGCGATGGACGAATAGTATTCGATGCTGCTGAACGAGGCTATCATGCAACCGGCGTCGAATTGAACACAATGTTATATCTTTATTCAAAATGTAAAACATTCACAACTTGGAAAAACAAATCTGGTCTTTTTAGGCCCGTATTTAAGCGAGCTGACTTTTGGAAAGTAAACATGACCCAATATGATTTGATTGTGGTCTTTGGTGTTCAAGGTATGATGAAAGATTTAGCCAGTAAATTGAAAGAAGAAATGAAGCCCGATTGCTTAATTGTGTCCTGTCGATTTCCGATTTCGTCTTATAAAAGCGTTTTTAGGCTAGAGGATGAGCTAGACGGAGTTTGGATATATGACAAAGAGAGTTTAGATAATTTGGTAGAAGAGGAAAAAAAGTCCGAGAGTAAACCCATTGATGAAGACGATGATGATGATTAGACTCAAAAAATTTCAGATTTTATCAAATTAATAAAAATTCTGTCTTAATTTCTTTTTATTTTGTTTTAAAAATATTTAGAATCATCATGATTAGAGTGACAAATTTTTGTCTAAAAACTGTGTGTAGAATTAATATACAAAAAAGTGTTTCAAGAAATCTACGAATTAGCGGATGTGTTCAGAGTTTGCCCGAAAATTTCAAGAAATTCGAGCAAAACAACGCTTATCAAAAGAGAAATGAATTTTCAAAAATTTTAATCGGAGCTTTTTCCGTCTTGGGTAATTAAAGTTTTTTTTCATGCATTTCTTAATTAATATTACTAATAATTAATATTTTGTCAATTTTAATAGTTTTTAATTAATTAAGAAATAAACGAACATGACCTATGGTAAGATATATAGCCTGGTTACATTTTTATTTAATTTCTTTTATTAAATTCATAGAATTTAAATTTAGAAAAAGAAGTGAAATTTTGTAAAATTCAAACAAAATTTCTAACTTTTATTTGCTTTGTAGACAAAAAATCATTTCTATTAAAAAATTTATTTCTATTTAAATTAATTAAAAAGTTAATGAAATTTTGTTCTATTTTTTGGCAATTTTCATTCATTATCTTGCCTTAAAAAATTGTTAAAATACTTTTACTAGCTTCATTCTTAAAAGCGAACAGCACATATACAATTAAAGCAGCTTATGATGCTCATTTAAATTTTTCATCTTAAAAAAAAATACAATCAAATGATTAAAAATAGTCAAGAAAAAAATTATTTTATTTTTATCAAATATTTTTTTTTGAAGGACTTGGGTATTACAGCTATAAAAACTCGGCTGTTTGCGAAGAAAAGGCGCATAGTGATGAAAAATCATCTGAATGGGGAAAGATAATAGACAATCTTCCCTTTTACACTGAAGATGACGTAAAAGAACATAAAACAAAAGATAAAGGAATTTGGGTTAGCTACAGGAACGGTGTTTATGACATAACTGAATTTGTCGATGGCCATCCAGGCAAGAATTATTTAAAAATTTCTTTCAATTCTTTCAATAGCATATTTAAGGAGGAAACAAAATTATGTGGGGTGCAGGACACAGTCTTGAACCATTCTGGGAAAAGTTTCCAATTCATTACAAACACGAGGTGTTTGAATTGCTTGAAGAGTACCGCATTGGAAATTTGAAAATAGACAAAACCAAAAAAAAACCAGTGGAAGAGAAAGTTGATTTTTATAGAGAAGAACCCAAACGAAGCTCTCGATTGAAAGTTTTAAGTCAAAAGCCATTCAACGCCGAAAGTCCTAAAGAGTTAAGTGCCGAGAACCTAATAACACCTAGCGAGCTTCATTTTATCAGAAATCATATGCCAGTGCCTAAAATAGATCCCAAATCATTTAAATTATCAATCATGAATGACAATAATGGAAAAAATATTGAATTAAGCCTCGAAGACTTGGAAACAAAGTTCGAGTCAATTACCATTCCAGTTACAATTCAATGTTCAGGCAACAAACGAAAATATATGAATGAACAAAATCCAGTCCAGGGCTTACAATGGGACGCCAACGCCATATCAACTGCTTTGTGGACCGGGGTTCGCCTGAGAGATGTTCTAATCCATTGCGGATTCGATTTGAACGACCCAAGGATCAGACACGTTATTTTTGAGGGCTTGGATAAAGATCCGTCAGGCTCAGTGTACGCTGCATCAATTCCTATAGAAAAAGTAAAGGCTGATAATGGTGAGGTCTTGCTTGCCTACAAAATGAATAACCAGCCTATTCCATTAGATAATGGATATCCTCTTAGAGCTTTGGTTCCTGGTATTATCGGAGCCCGTTCTGTCAAGTGGCTTGGCAAAATAATTCTAAGCGAAGAAGAAAGTCAAAGCTTTTGGCAATTGAATGATTATAAAGTATTGCCGCCAAGTGTAAAAAATTTGAAAGAGGCTGACTTTAAGAAACTTCGCGCAATACAAGAATCACCGATTACATCGGCAATTTGCCAACCAGCTGAAGGAAATGTGGTCAAAAGAGAGAATGGAAAATTCACGGCCAAGGGTTATGCTTTTAGTGGAGGCGGCAATGATGTCCTAAATGTGCTGGTCTCAATTGACAATGGAAAAAACTGGAAACAAGCAACTTTGCATAAATTTGAAAGTCCATTATACAAGTAATTTAAATTGCCAATTTTTTAAACCAATTTTTTAATTAATTTTTTAAGATCATGGGCATGGGTTCTGTGGG
The DNA here is from genome assembly GCA_010279815.1 of Brachionus plicatilis. Lineage (NCBI taxonomy): Eukaryota > Metazoa > Rotifera > Eurotatoria > Ploima > Brachionidae > Brachionus > Brachionus plicatilis. Next base: position 23,321 of record QEOQ01000204.1, read on the forward strand.
AATGCGAACTAGATATTCCACAGGATCAAGATCAGATTGAAGTTGTTTGCACAGCAACAGACTCAAATCAAAATACACAACCCGAAAGCATTTCGTCTATTTGGAATGCTCGTGGATTATTAAATAACGCATGGCACAAAGTAAAAGTCAAGATTGAATAAAATTTCTCAATCTTGCATTCCATAATAATGGTTCTCTATATTTTTTTTTTAGTTTTTTGTTAATAAAAAATATAGTTATTTTTTATTTTATTTTGTTTAAAAATAAAGTTAAACAATAATTTTTTTTTTCTGAACCAGCATGTGTTTGTAAGTGAGCTCTTCCCTACCACTTCAGATTTTATCTTGTACAGAAATTGTAGTTTCTGTATGTGTGAGCACATGTTCCGACGTTGCTTTAGAATTTGTATGATAAAATAATGATTGCCTTTGGACTTTTTGTCGAGAGGCATGATAAAATTTCGAATGAATAGAAATTTGTGATAAAAAAAATGTGATAAAAGTTTCGAAAAAGTATTTAAGATTTGAAAAAAAATTAACAAATTTAATGTCAAGATTTGGGTTTGGCAAACTTTAATTTTCGTTTTCTTTTTCAAATTAGTGAAACAATTTTAGATATAATAAATTTTATTAGGACTTTTTTTTGCCCTGCCTCAAATATATACCCTAAAGAAAGATTTGATATTTTAATTCACAAGTTTTCATTCAAATATAAAATTATCTATAAATTTTTGTTGTTATCTATGAATTATCAAATAAATATTTTTAAAATCTTTACCGTAATCTTTTATTTTTATTTTAAAGTCAAGAAATGGTAAAAAAAATTTAACGATAAAAAACTCAATAAAGTCTTATTATGTTATTTTAGAAGCTAAATTTTAGTATCATATGATAAGAAATAAAAAATTTTTGCAAAAAACTAATGGGCAAAAATTAGGCATTCGACCGTTCTTTCTATTAGTAATTTAATTTTTTCAAATTTTTAAGATAGAACACTTTTACCAAAAACTCAACTCAAAAAATAGCCTGTGAATTTTCTTGAACCTAAATTTTGGAATTTTAATTTAATTCATGGGAATAACTTTAAAAAACATTTAAAGATTTATGAGTTAGCAAAATATATGAGTCATCAATAATTTAAGATAGTATGTTTAGTTCATGATTTTTTTTTCTTATTTGGAAAAGATAAGTAAATGAAAAATGTAAAAAAAATATTAGAAGATTTCAAGTTATTTTTTTAATTTCTGATCAAGCAATTTTTAAAGAAAAGAAAGATGTTTTTTGTTGTAATTTTTGGAAAAGATTTTTAGTTTTGAAAATCTGACTTTCTCTAGTGATAATTGGTATTTGATTCTTAGAAAATCATACATTTTACTAATTTTGGGTTCATAATGTTTCAAAAATTTTCATTTTAAAATGTATAGTTATTGCAAATCAAGCCATGAAAACAAAAAATTTACTATGCCACCATTTGCTTTAATTATTTTATTTTTTTAAATAAAATTTATGGCTATTACAGAAGTTATCATTATTATTTATTTAATTTCTATTTTTAAAGTTTATTAGAGGATTATTCAAAAAAAAATTAAATTTAAACTAAATCTAAATAAAAATCAAGAGAAAAACGAGATCGGCTTAAAACACAAGGTAATTTTTAGAAAAATTTTCAAGCCTAATTTTTTCAAAACCTGTCAAATTTAGATTAAGAATTTAATAGTTTTTTAAATTTAAATTTTTATTCATGACATTTAGTTGTGCATTTTAGGTTTAAATTATTAAGCACATTTCATTGCCATAAAAATTATTAATTTATGGACATTTTTCCTCATTTATCGCTCAATAAATCCAGATTTTGAAGGTTGAAAATTTGATCGGATTGCACTCAGAAACAGCTTCAAATAAAACCTTCATAAATCACATGCCAAAAAAGCATGCAATTTAATATTCAATAATTTTATAAGATTTTACATAATTTGGAATATTAAAGCGTTCTCTTCCCAATTTAATTGAATATAAAATTTCCATTTTATGGGCGTGTTTGTCTGGCTTTTTTGCTTAAAAATTAGAATTTTTAATTGAAATTTTAGACTAAAAATCTTTCGAATCTGAAAAATGCTTTCCAAGAAATTTGTAAAAGCCGCGTCCAATGCATTTAGATCATCCCAGCTACGAAATGCTTCTTCTACCAAACTTACATCAGCTGCATCATCAGCAAAAGCCAAAGAGCAATCTAAAATTGGCGCCAAATCTCAAGCTGTTTTCGACCGCGAAGACAAATACGGCGCTCACAATTATCACCCATTACCAGTAGCTATTGAGAGCGCCAAGGGTGTTTTTATGTGGGATGTGGAAGGAAACAGATACTTTGACTTTCTGAGTGCATACAGCGCCGTCAATCAAGGCCATTGTCACCCAAAAATAATCAACACTTTGAAAGAACAAGCGGATAAAGTAACTCTTACTTCAAGAGCATTCTACAACACTACACTTGGAGAATTCGAGGAATACTTATGCAGATTATTAGGCTTTGACAAAGTATTGCCCATGAATACGGGTAGATTTTTTAAAAAATTATAAATAAAATAAAATTTGATCAAAAAATTAAAAAGGTGTCGAGGCTGGAGAAACTAGCATCAAATTGGCCAGAAAATGGGCTTATAATGTCAAGGGTGTCCCTAATGACCAAGCTGTGGTTTTATTCGCAGCTGAAAATTTTTGGGGAAGAACTCTCTCTGCTGTGTCTAGTTCGACAGATCCATCATGCTATGAAGGATTCGGACCATATATGCCCAACTTTAAAATAGTTCCTTACAATGATCTAAACGCTTTGGAAGTATTTGAGATTTTGAAAAAAAAATTTTTTTTTATTAATTAAAATTATTTAAAGGAAGCTTGCAAAGACTTCAATGTTTGCGCATTTATGGTTGAGCCGATTCAAGGCGAAGCTGGCGTGATTGTTCCATCAGATGGTTACTATAAAGGAATTAGAGAAATATGTACCAAAAATAATGTACTTTGGATAGCTGATGAAATTCAAACTGGATTAGCAAGGACTGGAAAGTAATTATATTTTTTTTCTTTTTATTAGTTTTTAAATCAAAAAAAAAATTTAGACGATTATGCGTGGATTACGAAGATGTTAAACCAGATATTCTTGTGCTTGGAAAAGCACTTTCAGGTGGCGTTTTTCCGGTCAGTGCTGTTTTGTCAAACGATGAGGTCATGCTATGCATAAAACCTGGAGAGCACGGATCGACTTATGGCGGTAATCCGTTAGGCTGCAAGGTTGCCATCACTGCCCTTGAAGTATTAGAAGAGGAAAAAATGGCTGAAAATGCCTTCAATATGGGAAATTTATTCAGAAACGAATTAAAAAAGAGACTACCCAAAGAAATGGTCAAAGATATTCGAGGTCGTGGTCTGCTTAATGCTATTGAAATATCAAAAGGTAAAATATTATTCATAATTTAAATTTTGCTAAAGAATTTATTTGATTTATTAGATTATGATGCATGGGAGTTTTGCATGAGATTGAGAGATAATGGTTTATTGGCAAAGCCAACTCACGGAGATAAAATAAGATTTGCTCCACCATTAGTGATTAACAAAGATCAAATGTTAGAAGCAGTTGAAATTATTGAAAAAACAGCTCATACTTTCTAAATAAAATACCAGTAAAATAAAATATTATGTCATTTTAAAAATATTTATGTGTTAAAAACCAAGTTATTTAAATTGTAAGCATTTTTATCTTTTGCCAAAGTTTTATCATTTTAGTTATCATTTTACTCAAAATATTTTTAAAATAAACTCAAATTTTATTTATTTTTTTGATTTCTAAACTAACATAAATGGAAGTCCGACTGACAAAAACTAATTACTAAATTTTTTCCATGCAATATTTGAAAATCTTTAATTTTAAATTAAAGATTTTCAGAAATTAATGATTTTAAATTTTAAAATCTTAAATTTTTTCAACCAAATAATAAAAAGCACCTAAAAATTTTAATCAATTTAAGATAAAAAAAATATTCTAATAAATGATTTGTATAGGAAGTCATGAATTTTTGCTTCATTTAAATTAGACAATGCTGCAGTCTCTTACATTTTTTTACCGATTTTAAATTTTGTACCATTTAAAAATCATTCATTGGACATGATAATTTAGAACAATTAGATCTTTTTTAAACAAGACATGTTAAAGCATTTGTGAAGTTTTATGAAAGTACGATTAATAAAGCTAAAGTTAAATGATAAAAAAAAATATAATATAAATTTTAATTGCTCAGATATAGTTTAAGAAATCCAACTCAATTTAATCATTAATTTCAAAATCAATAATTAAAATTATTTCCTAAAAATAATTAATAATAATAATAATATAAGTTACAACAAACTAGCAAGCTAAACTTGCTAAGATGGCAAACAGTAGGATCCCATCTATGGTAACTGTGGTATGTACACTGTGTTTAGAGCACAGTCACTTCCCCAGCTCTGCCTTCATTAATTTATATTAATTAATCGATTGGAATGTTAAGAAAAATTTGTTCCAAATGAGACTTGTAATGTGATCAGCGAATTCAGGTTTTTCAATTCAAACCATTACACATAACTCTTTCTTTTAAATTTCTAACAAAATATGAAATAAATATTTTTGAAAAATAGACGAGGATTAGTGTTGCAAAAAAGAATAATCTTTAATTTACGAAATACGAGATTAGATTCACTGATTTAAACTTTACTTTATTTTTTAAAAATCAATAAACAAAACCGAACAAAAAAATCAAAACATATCGAACCTTATTTGGTGAAAATTCAAGAAAATCTAATCGATTATTTTTCTTGGAATTTTTTTGGAACTTCGAAAAAATAAAAAAGCGCATTAAAGATATTTCATCTTTTAAAAAAAGATAACTGGAAAAACTATCAAATGATTCAACATAATTATCCGAATTTATTGGCATGTCTTGAAAATAGAATATCTATTTTATTCAAAATTGAGCACTGTTTTTAAAAAAGTAAATTTCATTATTAATGACATCTAATTAGATTTGAATAATCATTAAAAATCATTAAAAATAGTTTCATCTGTTATGAAATTCTATTAAAAATGGAAATTTATTTATGTTTTAAATCCGAATTTAATTAAAACCGGATGTATTTTTATAAAAAACAAAAGTTAACCTTTTCCTTTTTTAAGACATGTCGCATAAATTGAACATTGCTCTTTTTAAAATCAGTATTCATTTTTTACTGACATGTCACTAAATTCGGGTAATTACGTTTATTTTATAAAAAGAGATATTTTGAATTTTATCCTGTTTGTTTTTTTAAAAAAAAAAATCAGTTTTTTGGCTTTTCTTATTTGAGGTTTTGTTAAAAAATTTTAAAAAGAAAAAAAATCTTTATAACATTGGTCAAATACATTGATAATAAAAATAAAGATATTTACTTACTTCAAAAACATAATGATAATCGAAACATATTTAAATATAGAATGTGTATTATGATTGCTGAGCTTGGTATAATATTTCGAAATAAAAATAATAGAAATATTAAAACTTATTATCAAAAATATTTACCGCTGTTATTTCATGATAATCAAATATTTTAATCTAGAAGATAAAAATGAGAACAAAAGAATCAAAAATTAGGTACATTTTGTCAATTTTTTATTAAAAATCCATTTTGGCAATTGTTTTCTTTTATTATTTATTAATTTTATTGTTTAACTGTGCCGAGCTAAAACGTATTCAGATAAATATGGATTTATATTTATAGTCAATTCTTTTGATCTTTATAAATTTTTTTTAAAACGACTTAATTATTTATTATTCCTTAAAATAGAAAATTTGTAAAAAAAAAAAAGCTAAAGCGTCAGAACATAAATCGAAAAAAAACAACATTTAATTGTTTACTGTAACATTCTCTTCAACAGGTAAAGTACCGCTGTCTTCGATGACTACATCTTTAACAGGAGCATCTCTTCCATTAGTTTTTGTATTCTCTATTTTTCTAACAATATCCATTCCCTCTATTACTTTACCAAAAACAACATGTCTGCCGTCTAACCATTCAGTTTTTACAGTAGTGATAAAAAATTGAGAGCCATTGGTGTCTTTTCCAGCATTGGCCATCGACAACCAACCTTCGCCTGTGTGTTTTAAATCAAAATTCTCGTCGGCAAATCGCTCACCGTAAATTGATCTGCCTCCAGTGCCATCACCTCTGGTAAAGTCTCCTCCTTGAATCATGAAATTGGAAATTACTCTATGGAATTTGGATCCTTTGTAGCCTTGTCCTACTGGTTTTTCAGCTAATTGAGCAAAATTTTCAACTGTTTTTGGCACGACATCGCCAAAAAGAGCAATTACAATTCTGCCAGCTTTTTCATCGCCAATTTTAATATCAAAAAATACTTTTTTTGTTACTTTAACTTTCTTAAATAGAATTGGGTTTTATTCAGATCGAAGCAAATAGCCTGAAAAAAATTACCTTGCATTCAAAAGCACAAAGACAGGCTAGCACTAGTATGATAGGAAAAGCTTTCATTTTGATTATTTTAAAGCTAAAATAAAATTCAAAAATTGGGTCCTATTTAAATCAAATTTTATTTGACGATCTTTAAATTTCAAACATTAAATCAAATTATAACACGTAAATTTTAAAAGACCTCTTTAAAAAAGATTCATATTTCCAGATTTTCAAGGCAAAATAAATTTACCATTTGGTTAAAGCAAAAATTTTAAATATTATTGATTGTGATTAAATAAAAAGCTAAAAGCAATTAAATAGAAAGCATTTGTGTTATTGTTTTTAGAGAATAAAATTGAGATTAAATGAAAGAAAAAATATGTTACATAAATGTAAATGTTTTTTCTAGACTAATCTGTTCAAAAAAAAAACATTTTATTCATTTAGCCAAATATTTTGAATGCATAAGAGAATTGAATTAAATTGAATTTGATTTTTTCTCATTTTTTAGAAAAATAAATGAAATGCTTATTTTAATTAAATGACATTTAATACTTCCTTTTATTACCCAATTTTGTCTCTTGATAAATTTTGAATAGAAAAATTACTTGTTAACGTCATTCAGTTCCTAAGTCAAGTAATCATCCTAATGCTTTTTTCAAGCATATTTTAATTTTTATTCTCAAACGATGATTGAGTTTAATAAATATTTTTTTAGATACTAAAATAAGATTATTCATATGTTTTTTTTCTGACAGTTCACCAAGTAAAACTTTTAAAATAAAAAACAACTGTCTAGATTCCAGAATTTCAAATTTTGCCAGGATTGCTAATCAATAAACTTCTAAAATTTGATTCTCGAAACCTGAAAAAAAACTCTAATCTAATCTTTAAACAGAATAAAAATAAAACTAAAAAGTTTTCAATAACAAAATGGTAATCAAATGACAATCATGAAATTCCATCAAATCAAAAATCAAAATCGAATACTGATATTTATTAAATTTAAAAAAAAATACAATAATATAAAAGCTAATTTGTTAAAAAAAAATTGAGATTCTTTATATAAGCTGGTCTAAAGTGCCATTTTCTTCTTCTTCGTTTAATTTCTCTTTAGACTTAGATGCCTTGAACATTTGTTTATTCAAATTTAAACTTATATCATATTTAGACGTATGTTTCTTGTTAGTGCTATCCTTGTGTCCATTTTGAGAAGTCATTTCAATTTGTTCAATGCCAACTTGATTGACCAGATATTTGGAAAATTCAATATTAGATTCCTCTTCATTTATGGCATCCACATTATCTGATTTATTACACCATTTGATAGCTCTAAAAATCCATGGCAAAATTAAGCGAAACTCTTTGCGAAAATTGTCATTTAGCCATGCGTACAAAAAAGGGTTGTAGATGGTGCTGGACATGGCGATTACGTGAGCAATGAAAAATACATTACTAAAATACGACTGCTTGGTAAAATTTATGTTGAATTCCATGATTAAGTGCACACAATTAAGTGGCATCCAGCATCCGGCAAAAATTATTACCATCGCAATAAGCATTCGATTAGTTCGTTTTTTTCGTTTTAACTCAAGCTGTTCTTTCTCTTTGGTCTTGCCTGGTCGGGTTCGATTTGACAAAATTAGCCAAATTTTTGTGTAGGAATATGTTATCACTGTAAATGGAATTAAGTATTGCAGAACCATTGAAGCTAGATTAAAGAATCGCTTTGACATGGGTATAGGCCAACTTTCCTGAAATAAAATAAAAAAAATAAAAATCTCCCAACAAAAAATTTCCTTTTTTTCTATTTAACTCACCCTACACTTGGACTTAATCTCTCCATTCACATTTTCTGGTATAAGCTCAATATAGACAGCTAATGGTAGTGAAATAGAAATGGAAATAATCCACACTACGGCAATTAACAAACAACATACACCTAGTTTCATGCGAGGCTTGAACGGATGAACAATAACAAAGTATCGGTCAATGGCAATGGCAAGAGATGTCAACGTGCTTACATAGACGCTGACTCCCAGTGAGAACGAAACCAAATGGCACAGAAACTTTCCCAATATCCAATATTCTTGAAAAAAAGATATGGGCGTAAATGGTACAGCCAGCAAACACATGAGTATGTCGGACAAAGCTAGATTCATGATGAACAAATTTGTTACTGATTGCATTGACTTTTTAACACATACAACATAAACTACCAAGCTATTACCGGTTACACCAATGAAAAATATTAAAGAGTACAAAGTGCCAAGGATTATGATGGTAAGTCTGGAGTGCTCTTCTCCAATCTCTTCATAAGTTCCATTTGCTGGATTTTGAACAAGATTTTGAATTGTACTGGATGTCATTTTGACGATGTTTGACTTTGACTTTAAATTTTGAGCCAGGTATCAAATTTAAATTTTTTAGATGTGAACATCTTGGAGAAAAAAATGAATTAAATTTTATAATAACATTGCTAGTCTTAAAGATTGATTGATAGGATTTTTTTTTCATAATTCAAGAAAATAAGGAAATACGTCTACGATTAAAAATGATTGATACTTGGTCTTTTTTTCAAAAAATTTTGATTAATTAAATTTTTAAATTTTAGAAAAATATAAAAATGCAGCCAATGCTATAAAAACCTTATGTTAAAGTTTTCACTATTGATTGACTGTATTTTTAAAAATTAGTTTGATATTATTGTTTAAATTAAATATTTAAATTTAAGCTTTAAATTAGCGTAAACGCAACTGTCGATTCCTTTTAAACAAATCTATTTAATTTAAAATTAATACAAATTATTCTTTATGGTGTTTTTTGATTTAATCATGCTATTCATATTCTAGCAAACAATTTCTTATCGTGCTTCAAACGTGGCCAAAAATTAATAAAATAATAGATCGCATGAATTGATTAAAGATTAATTGAATTCCTATGATAAATAACTGTTATATTATCTAAATTATAAAACTTTGCATTCCAAATTTAAAAACTGTTATCTGCCAAATAATTGAATATAATCATGTCTTAAAAATGAAAAGTATTTCCTGTTTTACGTGATTAACATCATTTGGATTGAAAGTAAATTTTTCAAGAGTTCAAATGCAAATTCAATTAATTAAATTCGAAAAATTATTGAAGATAACTTTGTTTCAGAAAATAAAACAATGTTAAATAGTTAAATATTTTAAGGTTTTTCAAATTCAGGTTATAATGACATCTTCAATGACTAGTTGCTAAAATTATGAAAATTTTATAAAATTTTTTCATATTTACTGGCTTTACTAGTAAATTAATTTTGTTTACCACAAAAAGTGGCTTATTATTTGTTATGTAAAAAGACCTATTTTCATTTGCATCATTGTTTTCGACGTATTCGATTTCTATTTTTAAAAAATATGATTATTTTTTGTATTACACATCTAGTGAAAAATAAAAATAGATTTTTGTTTATTCCGTTTTACAGATGCTAAAATAATAATTATTAAGTAATCAGGAAGAAAAAAGCAAAAATTAAATTTGATATTCTCTTTTCTAGAGGAAGTAAAATATTATTGATTAAAACGCGCTCAAATCTGTTAGCAAAAATGTAGTTCTAAGCTTAGAAAATGAATTTTTTTTGATTTATCTGATTATATTAGGAATGCTTGTCTGTATAGATAAAATTTTAAATAAATTAATAATTAAAATTTATAAATATCAAAAATAAAAATACAAAATATGTAAATTGAGCCCTCTTTTTATAAAATTCTACCTCATGGATTAAGAAAATAATTATCTAATATGTTTAAATCAGAAATTTAAAAAAAAATGAATTTGATCTAAACTAAACTTTAGGATAAAATTTCGTGTAAATTAATCAAATAAAACAAAATCATCAAAAAAATTTGCATTTGTAGAATTTTTCTGTTAATAAGTATCTAAATTAGGTACTTAACATTTTATTAGCTAAACTAAATATTTTGTTCTATCTTTATATTTTAATAATATTTGCTATTAATTTAGGGAGATAAAAAATTTCAGTTATCTTCAATTACATCAAATCTTAATAAATAATTATTTCTAGTAGTAAGATATTGTTGCTTATTTTAAATCGATTATCGTCATTTAAGAAATGCTTGAAAAGAATTGTATTCGAATGAAAAATATATTTTTATTTAAAATAGGATATGAAATTGGATCTTTTTAAGGAAATTCCATTTTAAAAAAAGATATTTATTGTCCCTGAATAAAATAAAACCAGAAAGCAAATATATTTTTGTTATATTGAGTAGAGCATTAGACTTTTGTGTTAATCCTTGTTGCTTGAAATCATTTAGGAAATTTAGTTGCACACTTAACCAGATAATATTGAATCTAGTTTTTATTGAACGACATCACCTACATAAAATAATAACTAAATTATCAACCGTTAAAATCTTTACTTTGTATTTCATTTTGAAATTTGACTTTTTTTTTAACAAAAAATCAATAATTTAATTTGTTCGGTTAAATTAAACTAGAGGAGTTGGATTAAATTAATTATGAAATTAGGCAATTTCAAACTAATGTTAAATAAACGCTTTTTTAATTAGCATTTAATCTAAAAAATTTAATTTTCTAGTTGGAAAATTAATAAAGAATAAATTAAAAGTTTGAAATTAGAAATATTTTTAAAGTGAGATGAAGCAAGCTAATGTTATTTTACAAATAACATAAATGTTAATTGAATTCAGTTCTAGATTTTCGTGGAACTCTTATGTTTTGGGAAAAATAAAAGATTCTGAATTAAAAATAAGTTTTGATTATGAAATTTACTTCCTTATTATATGTAAATTTATTTTAGCAACAAATTTTGATCATTGCCGGATTTCAATGATTGAAAATTTTATCAAATCAAGAAATAAATTAAATTATTTTTTTTGATAAATTTGTTAAAATCAAATTTTATTAACAAATTATCAATTATCATTCAGCTTTATATGTTAAAAAATGTAAATTTTTCTAAGTCGCTCTTCCACGAACAAATTGAATTATTTCAACACTAATTTCTTTTTAGAAAAAGCTAGACTATGATAAAATCTGAAAAATATATTTAAATTAAAAAATTCAAATTCAAATTAAAAATCAATAATTAAAGATTGGCTTTAAATAATTTTTACTTATTTTTAATTTAATATAACTGAAATTGGGCATGTTGAAGTTTATGATCAAATGATCAAATGCTCAATTAAAAAGTAAGCATAATAATTTCTTAAATTAACGAAATGATTTTTTTTTTATTGGTAATGATTTAACATATTATGCTACAGTCTCAAAAAATTATTTTAAGTTGATTGTAAAATAAATGGATTGATAATCGATTTTTAGAATTAAAAAGAGTACAAAATCCGAAAGACAAAAAACTTAACTTCGCAAAGATAATAAGATTAAAAAACTAAATAATATTTTATGTTCAGAAAAAAATTTATTTATTTGCATTATTAACTTTACTAAAAAATCAAAAATAATCGATCATTTTAGTTAATTTTGAACAAACTATTAATTTAAAATTTTTTTTTTTTGAAATTTTAATGTAACAAACTATGTTAATCAATGTTACATCAAGAATTTTATAAAATTCTACCTAATTCTTCAGGAAATTTATTATTAAATATAAAATGAGCAATTTGATATAAAGTTTTGATCATAAACTTCAACATGCCCTGAAATTGAACATTAAAACGATACAATTTTTTTAAATAAGTAGATTTTTAAAATAACAGCGAGAATTTCTCGAATTCTTTCTAATATTAGAATTTGAAATGCTAATTTCCAATTGAGTCCACCACCAAAAAATTAGTAATCACATCATTAACTTTTAATAAAATCATTCCTATTTGAACCGCAGAATGTAAATTTTTTTCTAGAAAAAAAAAAAGAACATAAAAAAGTTATATGTCAACTACTTGCTTGCCATTAAAATTAAATTGAATTTTAAAAATGCTCATTTAGAAATTTAAATAAACTAACACAAAAACTTAGAAATAAATAATTATAATTATAAATAAAAAATAACTTATTACAAATTTTATTCATTTTATCTAATTTACTTATTTAAGAGTAATTTTTTGGAAATAAAAAAGTTTAAAGCTATTGTTTTTTTCTCAGAGTCAGACATAAAGATTAAAATTAATTATTTGGGCAAATTATGTTCTTACATTATAAGCGGCTTTGATTAAATGATAAACATCCTTTTTAAAACACAAACTAATTAAAAAATTAATTAAACGCTCAATAATTGTCGTTTTCATCAGCATCTTTAGCCTGAAAAGCTAAGCTTAAATTGATCGCTTTCATCTATAGCAATTTTAAATTCAATTTTTAAAGTCAAAATCTTCAAAAGACCTTTAAACAATAATTCAATATAATTTAGTTCTTTAATAATCAAATTGGAATTATGAGCTTGCTTAAAATTTGTCATATCTTAATAAAAAATATTTCCCAAATGTGCAAAAAGAATAAAATAAAAGAATTAAAAAAAAATTGACAGAATTTTAAATAACATTTATCTTATTTATGTTATTTGACATCTAGATTTTTAAACATTATCTTAATTGGACTATTGCATCAAAAAAATAGATTCTATTATTATAATTATTGATTGTTTATTTTTTTTATCTATACCGAGCTAAAGCTCCTCTGATTATTCCAATATTAAAATACTCTATTAATTGATGTGTGCATTAAATCCTCAAATTTCACTATTGAGACCGCCTCATTGATTTATTCATTGATCAAGATCGTTAATATTTTTTAATTAATACTTACTTCCAAAAACAAAAATTTCATTGATTATTTCTAATAAGAATACTTTCTTTAATTTTTTTGAAATTTCAAACAAAACAAATAATAATTAGAAAATTAAATTGGATTTTAAACTTTGATTTATCAATCGAGATGCTAAATTAACTGCCCAAATCAAAGCAAGTTGAATTTAAAAAATCTAGAAAACAAGAATTTTATATTAAAATATATAAGAATGATTGAGGAAACTGCTTCTGTATTAAAAAAAATCGATTCAATGCTTAACATTTATAAAATATTTTAATAAATTTTATAAATAAAAATCTAAAATCAATTCTAGTTTCCTTGAGAGTTTAAAAACATCTAAGTGTCAATATCTGGAAAATTTTAAAATCTAATAAAATCAATGCACATTTATAAAAATTAATTTACTTTTGTTTAGCTGACGACAGTCCAAAAAATTTCTCAAGTATATATTGATGCAAACAATTTTCCTAGAAGACACTCAATATAAAGTAAATTTAAAGCTAACTAAGCCTCAAGATATGAACTAAAATTGATAAAGCAATTTCCTAATAATCTTCAATTGAACAATAAATTGACGTAACCTTTGAGATTAAAACCTGAAATCATGAATTTTTCAGAGTCATACCTGGAAATTTTACTCATTAAAATTTTGATTCTCATTGAATTAGAATAATAAAGATTTAAAAAACTTTTTGCAAACATTATAAAATTCCAAAATAAAACGCATTAAATTAGAAAATGATTAAATTTTTTTATATCAAGTTCTTCATTTTAATATAAATTTTTTATTAAGAAATCAATCTCTTGAGAATAAAGAAACTCTTAAAAGCAATCATAAATAAAAACTTAAGTTTTTTTTTCTTCCGGCAACAAAAAGCAAAGGAAAGTTTTACGGCATATTTAACTTAATTATTTTCAAAGCTTTCTTCAATTTTGTAAGCTTGCATTCAAAAATCAATCACCAGTTATAGTTTATTTTTTTTGACTTTAAATTGAATCATTAAATTGAATTCATCCTAAATTAATTAAATTCAATTAAATATAATAGTTAATTGATTTACCTCTAAGCGATGATTAAACACTTAATATTATTTTTAATTGATTTAATATTAAATACTAAATTTCAGTATTTTATTCAATGGTAAAAAATTAAACAAAGATTCAATTTAACAAGAATTAAATATTCTAAATATTTTCAATTAATAGCTGGAGGTAGTATCTCGAGTGCATTTCGATGTCACAGCTCAAATCATCTAGATTTGTATAACGGGTTCGATTTGGATCAAACAAGCATTTCATATACTCAACGATCATTTCCTTAAAAAAATTAAAATTATTAAAACATTCTCTGAATAAAATGTTTTATTTATATTTTAAAAAATCTTTTTATTCCAATGCTCACTTTAATTTCAAATTTAGACCTGTATTTATTATTAATAAGACATATAGCCAACTCTCTATTATTCTGAAAATTCAGTATTCGGAGATATCCTCATGGTTGTGATCCCTATTTAAATGCTACAATCCAAAAAATCGCGTTTTTTCATTAAACAATAAATTTTATTTTGTACACTTACAAAATATTTAAAAAAAATTTTAAACAAATAATAATAAGCTTAAATCTAATAATTTTTTGCATCAAAAATCGCTTCAATTGCTCAATTCTGAGTGCAGGGCATAAATTTGATGAGATTAAAAAATCAGCATTGAAATTAAATAAATAGTGCAGAAAAATTTTCACTAATGTTAAAATATGGCAAAAATTTTACTTTTAAATTTGTACAAGAACGATTTAGTTCTTCCTCTGAACCTAAAAACCCCCATGCCAAAACAGGCACCAAATATTCGTTGATAGAATAAAACCGTGAAATGAATCCATCAGGATATTTCAACAGTCTTCTTTTAGCCTTCAAAACTGACCAGACTGCAGTAGCTAATGTAGTTTTTTTAAAAGATTGAGACAGCCAACGATTCTGAATAACCGATGTAATAGCTGATGGCGGACTTTCAAGGTCTTCAAAGGCATCCAGAAGAATGAAATCCAAGGCTATGTCATAAAAATTCATTATTTTCACATCTCGAGTTGCCAATTCATCTTTTATA
>QEOQ01000204.1:39657-77303 GCA_010279815.1 Brachionus plicatilis
TTAAAAAATTTTAAATAAATAATAATAAGCTAAAATCTAATATATTTTTGCATCAAAAATCGCTTCAATTGCTCAATTCTGAGTGCAGGGCATAAATTTGATGAGATTAAAAAATCAGCATTGAAATTAAATAAATGGTGCAGAAAAATTTTCACTAATGTAAAAATATGGTCAAAATTTTACTTTTAAATTTGTACAAGAACGATTTAGTTCTTCCTCTGAACCTAAAAACCCCCATGCCAAAACAGGCACCAAATATTCGTTGATAGAATAAAACCGTGAAATGAATCCATCAGGATATTTCAACAGTCTTCTTTTAGCCTTCAAAACTGACCAGACTGCAGTAGCTAATGTAGTTTTTTTAAAAGATTGAGACAGCCAACGATTCTGAATGACCGATGTTATAGCTGATGGCGGACTTTCAAGGTCTTCAAAGGCATCCAGAAGAATGAAATCCAAGGCTATGTCATAAAAATTCATTATTTTCACATCTCGAGTTGCCAATTCGTCTTTTATATTTCTCCAATTGCTTTCAATTGAGACAAAGTTTATCATTTCATCATAAGCTTCGAATAACTTAGTGCTATCTCTATCGGCTTTTTGGAATAAAACACCAAGCATCAATTTACCCTGTTCAGTGAACCACTGCTTCTTACTTCGTTCTTGCAAAAGCCTTTCAAAACCGAGACGGATTACATGTAATTTAGCCGCAAAATCATCTTCTGATCTACAGTTCAGAAGCTCAGTTCTTGAAACCCGGTACTTAACCTTCCCTAAAACAACACTGCTCATTGCCATTTCATACAGCACATTTTTTTCGTCTTTATTTTCAATATTTTCCAGCATTTCGGCAGTCAGCCATTCCACATCCTTAAAATTAAATAGATTTTTTTGGTGCCGTGAATTCAAGAACAAAAAAGTCTAAAATTGGTTCTGTCAATTGTAGAAGATGTCACTGTCAATTTATAAATTGTGTCATTTTGTAAAATGACTTGGCAAATGATAAAATTCCAGAGAAAATAAATTGTATATTCACAAAATTTTTTTTTTTTTCAACTTGCCTATGAGGCTTAAATTTTTTAAATAAATAAATAAGGCAGTCCACATACTTTCTTTTGGGCTAAGTTAAGAATTTATAAAATGCCCTCTTGCTATGAGACGGTCTTTTCGAAAAGCTGAGTTCAAGTTTGGCTTAAAATGGAAAATTTTTCAATAAAAAATTTTGATAAATTAAATTATTGATTAATTATCTGTTTAATTTTTGTAGAATTTAAATTTTACAAATATTTTTATAAATGAAAATAAATTTTTGCAATTAACTTTTGGTAAAAACATTAAAAATTAGTTATTTTTGTATTTTTGAATTTTCAAAATGCCTAGTCAGCGAAAATTTTATTATTTGCCTAGTCATTTTACAAAATGACACATTTTACAAATTGATAGTGACATTGATAATTCATTTAATTTTAAATCAATGCAATTTTGAGTAAAAATGAACACGGTTATGCGATTTGGAACGAAAATTCAATGAATTGACAAGCTTTGTGCAGTATCATATTGGTTTTTTTGTACTTGAACCTTTTATTCAATCTTTTTATCGGGAGGCCGATAGCCAACTTCGGTTTAGCGTTTTGGGATTTTTATCAAGAATCAATTAAAAAAATTCATTGAAAAAAAAAAGAATTAATATTAGAATTTTAAAATCGGACAGCTACCATAGCAAGGCTACATATAGAATTGATCTGCAATTAGTCTACTGTAGCTTATTTTATTTTTATTATTATTATTAATTAAAAAGTAAAAAAAAAGACTGAGAAATTCAGTTAATTTGAAAATTTAAATTACAACATCAGTTTTAATTTTGCGCTTGAAATTTTTTTGGATATTCTAAATTATCAACTGGAGCTATTTTATCTAGTACCAGTCCTAAAAATAATAAGAAATAACGAAAAATTTAGTTATTAGTTAATAAATAAGAAAAAATTGAAATTGATTTATTTAATTTTTTTCAAAGAGATTTTACTTCGATATTTATTTATTTCTTAGCTGTTGAAAGGTCAAATGTTTCTATTAATATGGGACTTAAGTTTTTAAATAAATGAATTTTCAATCACCATTCTCAAAGCTAAAAATAATTTTAAAAATAACTTGTTTCTCAATTTAAAATTCTGAAATTCTCATTTGAGGAGAGACTAAGAAAATTAAGGCTGCAAAAACTGTCTGAAAGGAGAGAAAGAGGAGATATGATACAGATGTTCAAATTCGTCAGGGGCTACAATAAAGTAAACTGGTTTCATCCAAACATGCCTGCTAACTCACTCTCGCAGACTGGACCGGCTGGGTCCATTAGAGGGGGTCCACATCGTTTAAGACAGCAACGAACAAATTGTAGAAAAAGAGAAAACTTTTTCACAAATAGAGTGGTGAAAGGATGGAACAAACTGCCAACACAAATATGTGAATCCAGAACAGTTAATGGTTTTAAAAACAAGTTTGACAAAGCGCAAACAATATAAGCTACCATAGCTTGGAGTCTACTGTCTCTAAGCTTCGTAACTGACCAAACGTGGGTCATTTACTGTAGTTACTCTTTATTATTATTATTATTTATTTATTTCTTAGCTGTTGAAAGGTCAAATGTTTCTATTAATATGGGACTTAAGTTTTTAAATAAATGAATTTTCAATCACCATTCTCAAAGCTAAAAATAATTTTAAAAATAACTTGTTTCTCAATTTAAAATTCTGAAATTCTCATTTGAAAAATATTTATAGAAAATTTAAAATCGAATTTTTCATAATTCAAATAATTGACATGACCAATTTTAAGCTTATAAATGTAAATAATTTTTATTCATTTTTGTTAATTTAAAAATTTTTTTTTTCATAAAAATATAAATTAACTTACAGAATCAGCTGAAACAAAACTTTCATTATCATCATCACTAAGATAACCGTACCGTCTTGAATAACTTCCGGCAGGTGAGTTAACAAAATCCGAATTTTCTCTTTTTATTTGACGATCACTGTAACTTCTGGCCGGGTCTGTTTTCAGCAATGCTTCTGAATATAATTGCTGTTTGATTGCTAATCTAGACTGAATAATTTGAAGTGTTTGACTTGGTTTGACCAATTTTTTACCACAATCAACTGTGAGATTATTTGCACTTTCCAGCAAATTTCTCAGTTTATAGACTAAATCAGCGTGTTCATCATTCTAAAATAAGATTTTATTATTTTTAAGGCAATGTAAATTTTAGAAAAAAAAACTCAACAACTTTTTAGGGTTCTTTTTTCCAAGTGAAAATTTTTTTGGCCTAGATCTTTTACCTAGTTAAAAATACGAGCATCGTTTTATAAGATTAACTCTATTCTTTTTTATAAATTAATTAAAAAATTTTGAAAAATAAAAAGAGTGATTACAAATTTTACTGAATGAACAACTGAATAAAATTTACCGTCATTTAGCAAAAAAAAGTGTACACTAGTAGTCTCTTTTAATTCTCTCATTATATTTAAGTCTATCTACATTATTCGTTTTGTCAGTTAGAATGTTAATACAAAAATTTCATATATTTATTGTTTCTTAAATCTCAGGGAGCTTTAGCCCGGCACAAATAAAACAAATAAATATATAAATTTTTTCAAAAGACTAAAATTGGTTCTGCAAATTGTTTTAGCTTATTCATTCAACGTATCATTTAATTTCAGCCATAACAAAATTTTAAATAAAATAACTCATACTGACGGATGAAAATTATGGATAAAAATTTTTGCAGAAGTTAGATTTAGCTGATACATTTTACAGAACCATTTTTGAGTATTTTGGCAAAAAAAATTATTGAGTTTTTTCATTTTTCTTCTGCTTTTTTGTTCAAAAATTCACAGTGCCATTTTAAACATACTGGTAGAGCGAGTGTATTTGATTTCATGTATTCAGCGGACTCTATATGATCAAGTGCTGTTTCCCAAGACTTGATCGCTTGATCCAAATAATTTAGTCCTAGTAAATTTTAAAATTATAATTTTTTATGGGAAGAAAAATAGAAAAACCTAATTCCAGCAGTTCCTGGGCCTGCAACGGTGTGTTTTTAGCATTTTGGTCATTTCGGGAAGTTTCTGACAATCGTGTTGATCTTCTAAAATTGTCGACTAATTTACCAGAGCTCGAGCGATTTATTTTTTCTTTTATTTTTCTGTTTGCTACACGATAGTAGAGCTTTAGAGCGGCAAAAAAAGAACCAACTAGACAAATTCCTATAGAAGTTATTAGAATAGTTTTCTTTGGGCTAAGTACAATTATCATTTTGTGTGTTATCAATTCATTGCCTCGATACCATTTATATTTAACCAAGCTTTCCAAAAAGCATCAAATTTCTGTGTTTCAAGCAAATTAATGCAGTATTTTTATTCATGAAAAATAACAAAACAAATTCATGCATCATTTTATTAAATTTTTAAAAAGCATTTTTAAGTTAATCAAAGAAGCAGGACAAATTTTCAGTCCTCGAGCAAGGGCCTTTCGAACCATCTACATTTTTGCTTAAACTTCAAACCCTTAAAGCTTAAAATGGAAGCTTTGACGAAATGATTTGGCGAATTTAAATTCTAGTCCAATAAGATTTAGCATCGACAATTGAGTGTAACCATGCTTTATGCCAAGAAACTATTTCGACGCTTTGCACAATCGAAGCGCTTGATAATAGTTGAAAAATATTAATTTTTCATTTCTTATTGTTTAAGCCATCATAATATAGATTACACGAAGCTTTTAAATGCTTTTACTTAGAAAAAAATATCTTATGTATAGATGAACATGATTCAAATGTGAAACTGTATAATCTTGTTTACAATTTGGCAAAAATTTAAAGATTTGCATGATCTAAAAAAAAGCCATTCAAAACTTAATTTAAATTTTGAAGCAATACGATTTTTTGAAAATTTTTTCTCCAAACCCCATTACGTTTGAAAAGCTTAATAAAATTTTCAATAAACAAAAAACCTATTCAGCAAAATAAAGCGAATTTTATTTGGACTTGTGTTTGCACCTAGGATAAAATGTTTTCGTAATTTATTAATTCACCCTACTTTAATTTCATTAATAATCAGCAAGTTTCATTAGAAAATACAACCCTTGCCAGTCATCGTATCAATTGGGAAACATGGTGGGTCAGGCCAGCGATGTGAACAACAATTTCGCAGCGCCAAAGAATGACTTTGGTTCTAATGCGCAGGGGTCTGTGTGTGCACCGAATCGGAAAATGGAAGATGAAGAAGATGATGTAGATAGTTTGAACATAAATTTTGATGATGTAAATGAGCAAAGTGATTTGGAAGAGTACTACAACAGCAGTCCTGAGCAAGTGATTAATACAAATAGTAATATCCGCGAAATTGGCGGAACAAATTCTAAAACAGAGACCTGTTTGTACGAAAGTCCACAGCACTTTGCATTAAACCCAAAAGGTGTCGGGCACCAAATAGCTCCATGCAAACCGAATGCAGCTGCCCGAATCAACACGAATTTATTCATGAACACGCCGATTTCCAGTCCACCTGACACTTTACTCGATAGTGTTCTCGCTTCTGAGTTCAATCATGGCGAGACTGTGTACGGAACGCCCGCAAACACAAAACCCAGCAACAAAAATATCCACTGTATCAAAGAAAAAATAAGACGGTAAAAGGAACATTTTTTTTGTTTAAGGATTTTTACTTTATTTTTTATTTCAGAGATAGAATTAAAATGAGTTGTAACCAACTTAGAAAATTGATACCAAATGTAGGAGGTTTCAAAACTGACACAGCTTCTCTACTAGGTATAAAAAAAAATTTTAATTTAAAAAATTTAAAATTTAAAAAATTTAAAATTTAAAATTTATTTAGAAACAACTGTCTATTGGACTGAACTTATAAATACATTTGTTCCTGAGCAATATTTGAGCATTGTTAGTAATATTGATTGATTTGTGAATAAACATTTTTTTTAAAACTAGGATTTATATCTGTTTTAGATAAAAGCAAAATTGGCCTCCTTGGCTGCGATGAAAATGAGCAGTCAAAGCAAAAATGTGCCAAGTCAATCTCCTAATGCGAGCTTTATGGGCCACAAATACAAACAAAATTTTGAATACTTGATTAGCAAAAATCAGCAAGAAGCTCTGCAGTTTTCTCACGATTTGCACATGCCAACTAATTCACCGCATGCCAGCCTAAATGCTCCGTACGAGCAGTTTCCAATGGACTTAAATCATTCTTTTAGCTCGTTGCCTGCTTCCCTAAATCTAAAACCAAATTCTTGGTTGCCATATTCCTTCCAGCTAAATCACGAAACCAACAACTGTTTGAACATCGCTAAGAAAAACGCAAATCATCATCACCAAATGATGGCTTACAATGAGTTATACGACAAAATGATCAAGAAGTCTCCAGCAAACAATATTTTTAATTAGGAAAAAAAGAATTAGAGAACAAATTTTTTTGTACTTTCATTTTTTAGACCTTTTTTTTTTTATTTTAGCTTTATCTTTTATACTTTTTAGTCTTACCCGTTTTTAAACATTATCTATGGAAGAATTTAATGAAACTTAAATTTTAGTATGGCCTTATTTTAGTTGGAAAAAAATTCAAAAAAAAAGAATTAAAAATTGTTAAATTTTATTATTTTTTTATTTATCTAAAGTTTTGAAAAAAAGTTAAAAATCTAAATTAACAAAAAAATTTAATAAAATATTTTAATTACTTTTAATTAAAAATACTTGTTTTGATTTTGTTTAACAGTTGCATCGCTTTAGAAAATATGTATATTCTACAGCAATAATAATTGGCATTGCCGATTTTTAGCTATTATCAATTGCTGTTGAATACACGGATTTATTTAGAGCACTTTTAATTGATCACCGAGTCTAAAAAAAATATTTTTTAAGTTAAAAAAATTTAATTCAAATAAATCAGAAAACTGAATGAGATTCGGTCTAATTTATAGAGCTCTGTTTGTTCAGCATGCTGTCATCCATATTTGCTTATTCAAATATGTTGCTGATATAGAAATTAAGGAAAGAAACTTAGTATTTAAGAACAGATAAATGAAAGAGACAAATCTAGTTATATTTAGTTGAATGATATTTCTCATAAAGATTCAAATTTATGGTAATTTTGGCGTAATTTGCGAGGATTCCAAGCGAAAATTTACAGATTAAGATAATGGAAATCGATAAGTTTGCCATCGTGTCGAACCAAACAAGCATGAAGAAAAATTTGAAATTCAAAATATGAAATTTTAAACCAATTTTGATTCATTAAGGCTTTTAGCTAGAATAATTTGATATTACGAGCTGCAAACTATTTGATTTAAGAAACTAGTACAACAAGTTGTTCTAATTCAAGTCATTACAATTAAAAACAAGAAAAAAAAATAAACTCAAAATCACAATTGAAAAAATAAATAGAAACTAATTAATTTTGGTTTTGGGAAGTAGCTTTAGTTAGTTAGTTGGTAATTATCGTGAAGAAGAACTCTAAAATTAAAGTCTTCAAAAATGTCTCTACACAAATCTTATTTT
Source organism: Brachionus plicatilis (assembly GCA_010279815.1). Lineage (NCBI taxonomy): Eukaryota > Metazoa > Rotifera > Eurotatoria > Ploima > Brachionidae > Brachionus > Brachionus plicatilis. The sequence goes on from QEOQ01000204.1 coordinate 47,219, forward strand.
TACTAAACTTCGTTGTGGCTTTATTTATAAGGCAAAAGCTGGCAAGTTTAATTATTCTTTGAAAATTTGAATGCCGTTTTCTTTGTCTGATGTTGATCGAGCTTTTCAATTGATTAGAATTAATTCATGCCAGAATAATAGCTAGTTAACCAAATAGTGAAATTACAATCTGTCGTTTCTTGCTTGTATTCGCATGGTTCTTTATCTAAATTTCAATTTTTAAAATAAACAAAGTAATTAGAAAATAAATATTTGAAAAGGAAACAAATATTTATTGCTTTTGAAATATTCATTAATGTTCTCTTCATCATGCTCCAAATTTGCATTTTGATAATTCCAACTGATTTCAGTCTTTTAGAAGTTTTTTTTTTTTCATTTAATATTTAATTATTATCATTTTGGCGCTGGGATTTAGGAATACAAACTCCAACATAGATTTTTTTGAGTGATGGAATTTCTGTTTTTCCCTTAACTAAGCATTTTATTGTAACAAAGAAGAAAAATCTTGTGTTTCCGACAGAACATGATTTCTAATTAAAAAAGTTGCTTTGGTAAAAATCAAAAAATTAAATAGAAAGAGTCGGCGATGATTTAAAATTAAAATAATCATTGGAAAAATATATAATATGAACAAAAAAAAATTTGAATATTAATTAAACAAGAAGCATGGAACAAATACTAAAACACTATGATAAAAAAAAGCTATACTAACAGTCATTAATTTCCTAATTAATTAAACAACAATTATAAATCAAAATCTAGTTTTAGATCACTAGAGCTTTTGAGAGTCAAATATTTTGAATTAGATGGAGAATTGGGGCCCTAAAGTCAAATCTCTAGTTAAATTATTCAGTTTGCTTAGAATTGATTATCAATCTTTCACCAGACTCATTTATAAAATCAAATAAATAAATCTTGCTAAATTTTTTAAGATTTTCCTAAGATCCTAACCTAGCAAAACAATTTAATAAGTATCATTAAAATGTTTTATGCACGATAAATGCTGCTGTTGATGTTGATTCTTTAGACTTTTTCATAATTTAAAAGATAATTAATAATTAAAACTCAAGAGATTTGTTTGTGTCAAATTTTTTGCAAAAACTAATTCGACTCTTTTTATTTATTATCCTTCTAAAAATGGTAAAATTAATGGAACATTGAAATCTTTCAAGGCCTCAAATTGAAGCTAGCCTAAATTCCACTATCTTTTATAATATTTTTCTACTCATTTTCTTACAATTTAATTTGAAAATCTTAGATTTAATTAAGGTTAGTATGATGCCATTTAAAAACAAAAAAAACTTGAATTGGATGAATTGTAATTCCAAAAAACTCTCATTTAAATTTCAAAATTTTTGATAGAATCTTTCAATTTTTAACGAAAACATCGGCAATGCTTAAAATTAGAACAAGTCTCGATGAATTAATGTCAAAATGGTTTAATATCTTGTAAGCGTTTTTGAACAGATTTCCTTAAAAAAAATTTAAAAAATAAAAAATTGCTTACAAGCATTCATTGACGTTCAGACTAGATTATTTTCATACTTTTTCTATGAAAAAAAAATTCAACAAAATTTATTATAATTAAGTAAACTGGATTTTTTATTTTTTTGACTAAGAAAATATTTAGATTACGAAAATTATTTATTTAATTAGAATTCTATATTTAAAAATTGAAATGTTCTACCCAAAGTTGTTGGTGTAAACAAAGCTTTGAGATAATTGTTTTTTTTGAATATTTTTTTCCTAAATGAAAATGTTAAAATTACTTTTAAAGAAAGATTGTTTCATTTTGTTGGAAAGAAAAGAGATAAATTCTTGTATTATTTCTCCTGTACCCAATTTCTTATCACTCCATGAAATAGGATCTTGAACTATTTTAGAAATTTTACATAGATAAAATGATTGTTTATTAAATTATATAGAATAATCTATCAAGCAAATTTGATAATCAATCGATCATAAATTCTTTTAAGCTTTGCTTAGAACTGAAACCAACTGAGGTTTAATTTTTAGCAATCAGAAACCCTAACATAAAAATGACAAATTTTCTCTAATCCTTCAAATTTTAAGTGATAAATTAATATTTTCTAATCAAATAAATATTTTGATTAGAATCATTTGATTTTTGTGATATTCCTTTATTGAATTGAATCAAAAATGCACTGGCCGGGAATCGAACCCGGGCCGCCCGCGTGGCAGGCGAGCATTCTACCACTGAACCACCAGTGCTTATACTAATTGAAAAGTATTAAGTTTTTTTTATATTTTCATAAATTTTATTTCTGGAAAAATAATTTCTAAAAGAGAGATTTGTTCTATCATGAATGATTCTGACAGCTCTAATTCCAGGAAATAAAAAAACTAGCAGCATGTGTAAAATAAATTATAAATTGTATGGAAAAAGAATTTTGGTTTATTATAAGTCTATTGAGCAATAAATAAAAGGATAAAATTCTTTGATACAAATTTTATTATCAATCAAATTGATCAATTAATTTTAAATCAATAAAATTTTTAAGTTTTACTCAAAGATTAAAGAAAAAATAAATGGGAATATTTATTACGAAATTTATGTGAATTGTAGATTTTAGTTCATAGACCCTTAGGATGAGTTAAGTATTTTATCAATTGCGTAGTTATAAATTTTTTCGTTTATTTTTCTTGTACAATCGTATTTGCTTTTTAGTTCAAAGTATTCTTCGTGGCAAATGTCTTGAGAAGACGAATTTCCTAAAAATTCTTCCAAGCACAACCGGTTTATTTGTCGCTTAGACAACACTGAGATTGAGGAATCAACATTTTTATCAATCATATAACGCTAATAGATAAAATTTTTTTAATTTTTTCATTTTTAAAACTTTATCTTATATTTCTTACGCTGAACAGCAATGGACTGTTAGATTTTTCCTCATTAAAAAAAAACGTTCTAGGCTTAAATTCAAGATTTGTCACTGGTCCATTGTGTTTGAGAATCTTGACACATTGTCTGCTCAACGTGTCCCAAATTCTGACAGTTGCATCTTCAGATCCTGAAGCTAGTGTCAAATCATCCAGCGAAATAGCTAAACAATTTATTTTTTGTCTACAAAAAAGAAATGGATTATTTAATTTTAAAAAAATACTGTTTTACTTATGTCCTATGTAAGACATGTCTTCGGCGTTTTCATTAATCATTTTGTTCGATTCGTTCAAAATGGACTTGATTGGAATACGGAATATTAAACCATCAGTTAAACCTACATATAAATTTGACTCCAAATTGTCTAAAATACATCTGTTTGGAACTGATTTTAGAAGTATGGTGTGTACCGAAAATGTTTTATCGCTGTCCAAATTCCAAAACTTAAAAATAAATTGTTAAAAAATAAAACTTAAAATGAAAAAAAAAAGAATTACTTTACAAGTTTGATCAGAAGATGCAGAAATTACTCTATTACTAGTTGGAGAAACGAACAAATCGTTTATTCTCATTGAATGATTATTCCATGTGTAAACCGGATTTAAATATTCATTTTCCACTGTTAAAAGACTTAAAAAAATTAAAACAAATTTTATTTTGAATTTTTTTTTTTTAGAATTACTCAGCAAAGTCCCACACAAGTATGGTGGTATCTTCGGAAGCGGTAATCAAGAACGAATCATTGCTGCTGAATTTGATACACGTCAAATTCTGTAGATGTCTTGTGATAATAGATACCAATTTTCCTGAGTGTGACTAATTGATGTTTAACTTCATGATAATTAAATATTGAAAATTTTACTTGGTAAATAAAGCATTTCTCTTCTACTCCGAAAGCAATATAGTTTCCACAATTGGTAACTGCAAGACAGTTAATAAATCCTGGAGTGTTTATTTTTGCTTGTTGAGACTTTAGATTAGAGAATGAATAATTTACTTAAAGAAAAATTTTATTTTATAATTTACTTTTCCCTTCAAATTCCAATAAAGAATATACGGTTTATTATGAATGGCACAAAGCATGTAGTCATCTCTTAGAAAAGACAATCCATGACTGATTGTGCTTGTGTTTTTGAATGTTTGTAGATTTGTTCCAGTATTGTGATCCCAAATGCAAATATTCCAAAATTGACCAAATATGTCAGTAGACAAAAGAACTTCTTTAGTAAGCTGACTAAGATCTAGTCCAGTTTCCATTGCTTATTTAAATTAGAAAAATTAAATTTTTTTTTTAAATTTAAATTTTAAAAATATTCACCAAGCATTAGACACGTGTATCTTCAAATTTAAAAATGCAAAACAAACTTAAATTGTCATCACATTTTTTGACACTAACAATATCATTTGATTATTGGTATTTTTAATTTTTTAAAAATTCAGTTTTCATAAAATGTAAATAGAAATTTATCTAATTTAAAAGAAAAATTCAATATCACCATTATTTTAATAATTTTAATTAATTTTGATTAGTAACTTTTTTAAGTTTATTAAAGGCCTCGTGATTTAAAATATTGAAAGGATTTCATCTCATAATTTTAGAAAAGATAGAACTGCTGAAATTTGAATTATTTGTATTATTTTCTGGGAATGAGTTAAAACATGGTAAAGAATATTCTATAGTAGATTCAACAAAACAACAAAATTTTTTTAAAAAGAAAATAAAATTTAGATTTAATTATCAATTAATTTATTTTTAATTGTTAAAAAGTCCAAATTTTTCAATTTATTTTATTGTGAAAAAGTTAAAATCTGTCTGTATTTGTCTGGATGTTTTCAAATGGTAAAAAAATTCATTGGTTTCCTTAGTTGGGCGAAGATTATTAAAAAAGAAATTTGATTGGAATTATGCGGTTCGAAAAGGTTATCCCTAAAACACGGATCCGGATTGCCGGACCCGGATCGCCGGATTAGGTACCTAAAACACGTATTTTTTTTCCGGATTTTTAATGCCTAAAATACGGATCCGGATTTAAAAATGTTAAGTTTCAAAATGAAAATTCATTAAATTACACAATTTTTATAATAAATGGTACGAAAAAATTTTAAAAAATTAAATTTTGTAAATTTGAGTACGTTTTGAGTCTAACAAATTTTCTCTTAGTGACAATGTAACATTTAAATTTTCAAAACATTCTTCTTCAAATATTTTTTTATATTTTACAAAATCAACATTTAAAGCGCCATATGGAACTTCAGGCATTGTAAGCAGCATATCTTCTTTTATTTTACAGCTGAAATCAAACTCTTTGTTGATCAATACAAGTAACAAAACACGCTTGTCTTTTTTTTTTAATTCACTTAATTGCAATTGACTTTGACTCGAACTCAAACCATTCTGTAGTCCTAGGGTATCGACTGATACTGAAGGACCAATAGTTACAATTTCGTCTAAATTGTCCCGATCTTCCTGATTTAGTATTCTTTTTTCCCTGCAACTTTGACAAAATAAATTTCTTTTTTTTGGTTTCGATAAGTCATAAACACCAAGGCTTATTTGTGCAGCAACAATATATACACAATCAATTTTTTCTTCACACGTACAAGTCGTTATAGGATTCATTCTAGCCATAAATACATTGTTATTTTCATCTTTAATATTTAAAGTACCAGTCTAAAAACAAAAGTGAATAAGTCCATGCGAGCTAAACCACTTAGCTCGCATCAATTTTGAGCCAACTCGGATTGAATTAGATTCTGGCGTTGTTTCTGATGTTGTATTTTTTTTGTGGTTATTTGCTCATCAGATTCCACACACGATAAATTTGAGGAGTTAGAGCCCGTCAATTCAAACTTGTTTAAAAAGCTTTCCAAATCTCTCTGTTTTATTTCTTCAACAATAGACTTTATTATTAATTTTTTTCAATCCGGATCCGTGTTTTAGGTACCTAATCCGGCGATCCGGATCCGTGTTTTTTGGATAACCGTCCGAAAATCAAGATTATGAAAAGCTGAAAAAAATCTAAAAAAAATTTTTGCTTGAATCTGATATCATGAAGTTGGCTCAAATGTAGATATATAATGTATGTAATGAAATGATATACAACAAAAACGAATTCGGGTAAAAAAAAACTGTAAATATAAGCTATCATGACTTTGAAATTTTTTCTCTAGATTTGACTCGCGCAGATAATGAAATTAGAATAGATATTTTACTAGCTTCCATCAATGAATATACCAAGAAAAGATAAACCATTCTCATGCCATCAAGACGATTATGCGTGCCATCAAGCTATACTAGTGAAAGAATAATTCCAAGTGCTAAATACTGAAGTGTTATTGTGCCTTATTGAAAGCCGAGAGCTAAATTGGATTGAAAATTTATGAAGTTGGCCCAAAAAAGAATTCTAAGCAGTTATCAAGATCACTTTTGAGAAAATAAGAAAAATAAAGGGGCTTCTACTTGCTATTAATCAACTCGATTCTTAACTATTTCAAAATATTTTTTAAATAAATTTTAAAATGTTTTTTTTGAATTTGTTTTACTAGTGATTAAATTTTTATTCAACATTTTGTGATTTATTTTTTGATCCTAATTCCTCCCATTTTTTATCGTATGATATCGTTTGTTATATCTTTTTTTGTTAGTTTTTTAGTTTTTTCATCTGATTTTTTCTGGTATTTTTGTTCTTAGTATGTAGACACTCGTCTGCTATAGCGTCACCAAGATATTATCTCACAATGGACAAATATTTAATTTTTGTCTAACTTGATTTAAATTTCAAATAATATTTGATCTTTTTTTTAATTTTAAATTTACACCTTATACAATATTCTATTTATAGCATCTGTTTTAAAAAAACTAAGTGAAAATTAAATTCCAGTCTTAAATTAACCTAAATTATCTAATTCTAACTAGATTTTTTTTCGTTTTAAAATAATTTTAAATAAAGTTATTTTGAAATACTATTTATTGGGGTTTAGAAATATTAATTTCTAAATTTTAAACATTTTTATATCAACAAACTGGTCATAACTATATAGAAAAAAAAATTTAACACAAATCTATTTATATGAATTTGAAAAAAAAATTATCCTCCAAAGCCATAAAGAGTTCTTCCTTGTCTCTTCAAAGCATAGACAACATCCATAGCCGTAACAGTTTTGCGCTTTGCATGCTCTGTATAAGTAACAGCATCTCTGATAACATTTTCTAAGAACACTTTTAGAACTCCCCTGGTTTCCTCATAGATTAGTCCGGAAATTCGTTTGACACCACCACGACGAGCAAGTCTTCTTATCGCTGGTTTGGTAATGCCTTGAATGTTGTCTCTCAGTACTTTTCTGTGTCGTTTGGCTCCACCTTTTCCCAAACCTTTACCGCCTTTACCGCGTCCAGACATGTTTTGATTTTGAAAGATTTTATTTTAATTTTTTTTAATTGTTCATGCCCGGACGTGTTTTAAGTTTATATACAAAATTTTTTCATCTATCCCTAAGTTGCACATAATTTTAAAATTTAAATATAGCCTTGACTCCTTTTGTCATAATTTGCTCTTTTAAAAAATCTTTAAAATTTTAAATGTACTTGCAAATAAATTAACATCATATTGTTATAGCACTCGAGTGGTTTCAAACGCAAATTAACAAAAAGAAATCGTGTATATATTCTGTAAAAGTTTAAAAAATTTTTTAAAATAATACAATAAATTGTTTTGTAAAGAAACTTAATTTAACAAAAATTTTTAAAATTTTATTTTTTCAGAATTTTCAATGATTAATTGAATTAAAGTTTAAAATCATTTATTTAATTTTTTTTCATCAAAAAATTTCAAATTGTTTAGAATAAAGCTAAACAGCAGGCAGATATTTATTAAAAATCATTGAAACTAAGGTTTTTAAAAAAATTTATAAATTTTTTTTAGACCTCTTCATGAATAAATGGATATTTTATTTTTAGAAAAATTAAGAGAATTAAAATTTGAAACAACTTTATTAACAATCATTAACAAATACTAAAAAAACCATTAACTACAAAAAAATTTTCACTCTTGAGATTCTTTTCCAGCAGATTCAGTTTTTTTCGGTAACAATATAGCTTGAATGTTTGGTAAAACACCACCTTGAGCAATAGTGACATTAGCTAACAATTTATTGAGTTCTTCATCGTTTCGAACTGCTAATTGAATATGACGTGGGATTATTCTACTCTTTTTGTTGTCTCTAGCAGCATTTCCCGCTAATTCTAATATTTCAGCGCTCAAGTATTCCAGGACAGCCGATAAATAGACAGGTGCACCTGCTCCAATACGTTCCGCATAGTGTCCTTTTCTGAGCAATCGATGTACTCTTCCAACAGGAAATTGTAAACCAGCTCTTGATGATCGACTCTTCGCCTTGTTTCTTGCTTTGCCTCCTTTACCTCTGCCTGACATATTTTCTATGGCTAATTTTTTTTTAAATGCAAATAAAATTTAAAAATTTGGTATTAAGTTTATATAAAATTAAAAGAATGGCTAATTATGCTAAAATTTTCACAAATTTCTATTAGTTGTTTGTTGTCGAATTGCAATCGAATTCTAAAATTATTAGTTGAAATATTTAAATTAAATTTGAATAAAAAATTTGAAATTTCAACAATCTATAATGGCGTATAAAAACAAATAATTTGTGTAGCTGAATTCTCATTTTTATTATTTTTTAAATTTTAAGCTTTTGTTCTTAAATAAGCCAGAAAAAGCGCTTTCAATTTTTGCTTAATTTTCTTTTAGTTTTAGAAAAAAAATGGGTCCAAAACCAGCCGCATCAAAAGGAGCCAAAAAGGCTGTCAAACCTACCAAAGGCGCCAAAGGCGAAGGCAAACGCCGAAAGAAGAGGAAGGAGACCTACTCTGTCTACATTTACAAAGTATTGAAGCAAGTTCATCCTGACACTGGTGTTTCAAGTAAAGCCATGAGCATCATGAACTCTTTTGTGAATGACATATTCGAGAGAATAGCCAGTGAAGCATCAAAATTGTCCACACACAATGGAAGATCGACTATTTCGAGTCGTGAAATTCAGACTGCCGTACGTCTTTTGCTTCCGGGTGAACTAGCCAAACACGCTGTTAGTGAAGGCACTAAAGCAGTAACTAAATACACAAGTTCAAAATAGAGGCAAATGGCCCCATAGTTTAAATTTTTTTAAATATCAACTAGCTTTTAATTTTAAGTTTCATTAAACATGAATTTAAACTTAATACTTTTAAAATTTTAAGCACTCAAATTCAAATGTTGTTAGACTACTTGGTTTATTATTTTGTGAGATATTAACTGTGATTAAATTTGTACTAAATAAATTGTCTAATTTCAAAAATTAATAATCATTTCTTTCTGAATGTAAATCAAAAAACATCAATATTGTTAATATCGATTTTTGTTTTTCTTTTTTTGTTAATAAACTTCTAAATGAATCAATAAATATTAAAATAATAACAATTTTTTAATGTTCCTACTTTTTTATTCACTTCTCAAATTGTTCTCAAATTTTCAAACTTGTTTTTTATAAGACAAATTTTTTAAGGGTAGTTAAGAAGCACACTTTTTATATTTTATCCAAAACAACGTGTCTATTTAGCATCAGTTTTGGATTTGGGTGGCGAGATTTTTTCGCACGAGGAGTTGTCTAGTATTGTGTTGTATGTAAATTTAAAAAATTCAAATTTTGATCTTAGAATTAGCTTTTAGCTTCGAATTTCATTTTCTAAATATAGCTTTTTAAAGATTTTTATTTTAAAAAGCTACAATAAGCTTTGAAAATTCTAGTAAAAAAGAAAAAAATAATCGAAAAATTAAACATATAAAATAAAGTAGGCATTTGTTTTTAATTGATTATAAATAATAAACAAAAAAAATAATAAGAAAAATTAATTGAATGTTTATAATGATTATTTCAACTTCTAATGGATCACTTCATTAAACCTTCAGTAAAATCAAGTTTTTTAGCCCTCACTCTAAGAGAATAAAAATAAAATAGAAAAAAATAACTTTCAAAAATCAATAAAATGGAAATAAAGAAGAAAAAGAGTTTTTTTTTTCTAACAATAATCATTACGACTTATATTTTTATTTTAGTTTTTATAGAATTGAGTTGAGTTAGTCAATATTAAATAAATATCCAGATATAATCTTAAAATTTTAAAAATGAAAATATCTTATTTAAAAAGTTAATTAAGTCTGAAATTGCATCTTTTAAAATAAAGTAAAAGCGGCATAAGATTTTTTAGAAAACTTTTTGGGTCTAATATTTTTGGTGAAATTGCGTCAAATTGTTGAATTGTCAAAAGAAAAAAAAGATATAGTGTTACTAAGATTATTGGTTTTTAATATATAACATTTATAATAATTTACGTAAAATAAAATATTTTTTACTTTTTTTATTATTTTTATGCAAACAAATTTTGTCTTTTTGTCCTTGTTTATGCACTTAAAATGGCGATTTTTAAATAAAAAAATTAAAAAACTTTTCTTAAAATATTTGCTTGATTGTATTCTTTCTAAAGTTTCAATGTTGTTCATAGTTAAAGAGCTCCTTATTATACAAATGCTAAATTTTTATCGGCGTCATATTTGAACTTCCTAGGAGATAAATACTATATTAAATTATTTTTAGTATGTAATATTTGTGAAAGATAATTTTTAATTTTTATTGAAAAACCGTTCGATAATAAAAAAGTCAATTATTTTTAATAGGTAAAAATTCCGCAGCTTTCTTTAGATCAGCTAAATTTCCATTATTTAACAAAACTTCTATAAAAGGTTCGATTTCTTTGGGAGTTGCATCATGTTGAAATCGCATGACCACTTTACCATGTTTATTGATCAAAAATTTTTCAAAATTCCATCTAACATCACTTGATTTATATGGCGTGTATATTAAGTCATTTAAAGAGAAATATGTTTCTACCGGAGAGGGACAGCTCGATTTTAAAAATTTGAATAAATCAATTTCATTTTCGCCATTTACGTCACATTTTTCAAAAAGCTGAAAATTTGGCTTAAAATCGTTACCAGGCCGGACATATCTCAAACTATTAAATATTTCTTTTCCTGATTCCCCTGGCTCTTGCTAATTTTAATATTTTAATTTGAACAAAAAAATAAACTCAAAATTTACATGGCCAAATTGATTACATGGAAATGCAAGCACATGAAATCCATAATTACTAAATTTTGATTGCAGTTCATTTAAACCGTGATACTGAAGAGTATAAGTACAAAAAGATGCCACATTAACCACCAATAAAACCTCATTTCTATATCTGTCAAAGTTTATATGAGTCTTTTTGAATATATCAAAAGCTTTATAATTAAAAATATTGTCGCTGCTTTCAAAAAAATATTTTTTTTTCGGAAATTTCCATCGTGGATACTGGTTAGTTCTGATATTTGGCTTTTCGTCTTTGACAGCTTTATCAAAAAAAAATTAATTGTGGTTTATTAATGGTGAATAAATTAATGGTGTAATAAAATCAATAAAATTACTTTTAGATTCACAATTTGTTTGAGAAACTTCTTGGCTCATTTTTCAAAAATTTATAACTTGAAATTTTTTAATTTAAGAACGTTAATTTATTTTGAGTTTAATTAAAAAATATTTGTATCTAGGATTCATTTAGTTATGGTTATTTTTTTTAGAAAAAATAATCTTAATTTTAATCTCAATTAATTCAAAAGTCAAACTAAATTGATTATTAGTTCAGATATTTTTTTAATTTATTTATTTTTTTTAAATATAATTAGGGGTGATCCCCAGATTCGTCCGAATGGCTTACGCCTTCGTTTAAACCCAATTATTGCAAAAAAAAATGGTAAAAATTAAATAGAGTTTTTAGTTCTTTAAAAATTGAAAGTAACTGAAATTGAAAAAAAAATAAATAAATAAATAGTAAAAATAATTCAAAATATACATAGTTCAGAGAGTATAAAAGATGAAAATGTTTGAAATTGGCTTTCTTAATTTATATTTTGTCAATAAATTAATTTTAAATTTGAATTTCAATTAAAGAATAGAATATTAATACCTTTTAAAAAAAAAATATTTGTAGATATTTTAGAGATTTTTAAAAAGTCATTTGAAAATCTATAAAATTTAGTTGACTGGGTTTATTTCTTATTTTAAACTTGATTCCAAAAAAATTTTATAATTATTCTTTTTTTTAAATAATTGAAAAAATAGAAACGGTGAATGGAATTTAAATTTGCAATCTAAAAATGAATGCCAAAAATTAAATATTATATCTAATAAAATAGAAATCATAATCAAGTAAAAAAAAAAATTTGTTCGTATTTTTGAAAAAAATTGATAATAATAAAATTACAGTGAATGGATAGATATAATTTTTCAGAAAACGAATACAGTGACGAAGATGAAGAATTTTACTTTTTCGACTCGATCAAACCCCAAGAGCAGAAAGATGGTGAAGAAAAAAAACAAAAAGAAAGTAAGGATTTTCATTAAAAAAAAAACAAAAAACATAGTTTATAAATATCGCTTAGTCGAAGCTCGAATGGTGAGCAGCATCACAACCAGATTAACCGATTTGAAGTAAGTTAGATTCAAAAATACTCAAGTTCTCAAATAGGCAGCATTTTTTCTACCTAAATTCTAGACCTATTTGAAAACAAAAGTTTTTGAGAAATTTTAGTTTTAAATTTGAGTCCAAATATCCAAGGGTTTAAATAGAATCTTTTTATCAATAGGTCTGAAAATTGAGACCAATTTATTTAAGAATTTATAAAATGTCTAAATTGAAAAGTAAATGATAAATAACTGATAAATATCTTTAATATAAACAATTTATGTAAAAAAATAAAAATTAATTAAAACTGGCATCAAATTTTGATAAGAAAATAGTTTATATAAAAAGAATTTTTAAGTGACTTTAACATGATAAAAGTGGATCAGTGTGAACTAAATAAACAATATTTAAAAGAATATTTACAGAGTTTGTTTGATTTAACGTTAAAACTGAGGAAAAACCGAAACAACGGAGATTCGCTCGATTCTGCTAATGCTCTCAAAGAAGATGGATCAGCTCTAGACAAAATTAATAAGGAAAAAGCCGAAAATCGTCATTTTAAAAAATTACAAGAGGCAATTTTCAAAAAAATAGAATCAAGTCTATTTAAAGAATACTCAAAAAGTTCAAATCCTTTTTATCTAAATTTATTCTTTATTGAAAATTCAAATGATTTTAAATCGAATAAATTTACATCAGTGGCTTGTTTGATCGCCAAAACTTTTGATAAATGGGTTTCCCAAGAAGAAAATTATGATTTTGTAAAAAAATTTCATGTCACGCCGGACATCAAAATAGATGCATTCTCTGTGGCAACTAGACATAATCTTCTATTACTCGATTGGATAGCCAAAGCTTATCAATTAAACCATAATAATGAATTTATTATACCGTATTTAAAATATAAAACAAAAGATTTTGACTTCAAGGACAAAGCTATTATTATAAGTACTTTGCACTTGCATGATCATTTTAGTTGTGAAGAAGTAAGTTTTCTAATTTAAATTCAAATTCAAAAATGTTGTTATATATTTTTTTAGATTGTATTACCATTGCTGTTTCAAGACAAACTCAATATTATTGATAAATATTTAAACAAATCTTCTAAGCAGCAGCAATTATTTGTAAAAATTTTGGATCAAATGTGTGACAAAAATTCATCAATATCATCTTTTTTATAGTAAATTTTATTTTTATAATTTTCTTTGTCAAAAAATCTTTTAAATACACTCAAGAATTGTTCAAACTGGCAAATTGAAGTTTAAGATCAAATTTTGATGCTCAAAATGATCAAATCAAACTAAAACTATTAAATAAATTTTAATTTTTTATAGAATTAGTGCAGAGGTGAATTTTCGGTTTGAAATACTTTGTTAAATCTAAAGGTAAAATCTGCAAAAGTCTACAAAAAATTATTTACTTAAAATAGCATCAGTTCAATGGTATGCATTCTGCAATTTGTATTTTGATATTGCAGAGTTTATCTTTTTATTTAACATTGTATGTTAAATCCAAAAATGTATCTGTGCATTATTTATATTAAGAAATAACAATTCATTTAATAGTTCTAGTTTGTTTTGATCATTTCGAGCATCGAAAATTGATCATAAACTTCAAGTTGCCTTCAAACTCAGCTTTTTCAGCTTATTTGTTTTTAAATAATTTAGGAAATGAACTTTTGGGCAGTTACATTGCTTTCTTTTTGTCCCTCTTGTTTATAAATTTTCTATTAAATTAACTAACAGTAAAAAAGCTTTAAAGAGCTTAAAAGTCTATCAAATCTGATTATTAAGTTGAATTAAAAAGCAGTGCTTAAATTTGTTGGGTATAATGGGTATAAGCATTCAAAAATTTGGGTAACCTTATCTAAACCTAAACCTGAATACCCACAATTTTTGAGATTTTTTGAATATTTTTATTTCACACAAAATTTGATTGATCTCTCAATCAATCTATCAATATACAGTTACCATAATTTATACAAAAGTTCCACGAAAAATTATAAAAAAAAATAACAAAATATAAAATTATTGTTTATATATATTATTTTGTTAAAAATATTCGGCTAATTCATTGATGAATTATTTTTGAGATAAGATCACAAGATACTTATTTTGAACGGATTTTCGAATGAGCGTCGATTAAATTTATTCGAATATTGGTCACTAGAAAAATTACATCTAATCCAGCTCCTATAAGACACTAATAAATATAAACAATCCTTTTTTTTAAACTTTTTGTAGTATTATTATAAAAATAGTTGAATATTTTTGAATTTTTTTTTATTGGCTTTAAATAAATATAATATGAACAAAAGAATGACTATCATTAAGCTTTTATTAAAAATTTTAAGTAAGGGTTAATTTGATAAAATTTTAAAGAAGCCACATTAAAAGCAGTCCTTACTGTAATTATCAGTTTAAAAAGAAAAGCATAAAATTTTTTTAAATAATGTTTTTAATAAAATTTGTTTAAATTTTATTCTATTTTTCTACTTTATTTTTTTTGAAGTAAGTGCCCCATTAAGGACGTAAAAATAGACAAATTAAATCGTAAAAATTTATCAAAACTAGCGATTCGAATGATAAAAATGTATTCAATTGATCCAGCTTTCTGTCCAAATATTACCAATCAGAAATTTTTCAAGAACTTGAGATATCTAATGTATAGACGCTATATAGAGAAATCGATTTCTTATGCTCCTTGGCAAGATCTTATATCGGAATGCTTGGAACAGGCCGACTATTTAATCGAAGGATTTTTGGGTATGCTCTACGATCACATGGACTTTAAAGAAATGAACTTTTGGATTAAAAAACTAAATTTAGATCCGGAAATATTACCAGACTATGTACTTTTCATTTTTATTTTTCAAAATCAAATTTTCTTACGAGTTTTTTTCTAGATTCAGTCATCAGTAAAAGATTATAAAAAAAAAGAGCATAAAGAGGATTCTTGTATTGATGACAATACAGTTTCAAATCAATTTTATCAATTGAAAGTAGATGAGTCTAAAATCAAGCTAATAGACACAATAAAAGATTTTCATGATTTTTTGATTGAAATCGAATTACTGAGCCAAGAAAAAGAGTTTTTGTTTGTAGGAGTTGATACTGAGTGGAAGCCAACATGTGTAATGGGCATAAATATCGAAGAGTCTAAAAAAGTAGCCTTGTTCCAAATAGCCACTAACGAGCATATTTATTTGATTGACTTATGTGCTCTGTCAGATACTTTTGATGAAATTGACTCACATTTAATGGCACATAAGTTTTTAAATAATAAAAAAATTATCAAACTGGGCTACGGGTTTACTAATGACATAAAAATGCTCTCTCATTCATTTATAAACATGCACGATTTAGAAAATTTCCGTTCCACTGTCATTGATTTGGCTTTCGTTGCCGATCAAGTAAAAATAATATTTTAATTTACGAAAAAAATTTAAATTTTATTTTTTTTCAACTAAGCTGAAAAAAATGAATTTAGCACTTTTTTCTAAAGTAGTAATACAGGAAACTGATGAAAAAGTTACGAATGAAAAGGGTTTAAGCGAATTGGTCAGAGTTTGTCTTGGAAAGCCTCTGAATAAAGAAGAACAAATTTCAAATTGGGAAAAAAGACCGCTAAGGAAATCACAAATACAATACGCAGGTATACTAAGATCGTTTTAAAATTTATTCAAAACAACATTTTTTTCTTATTTAAAGCTCTTGATGCATTTTGTTTAATTGAGATATTTGACTTTCTCAAGGAGAGAACAAGAGAAATGAATATTGAGTTTGATTTTTTTAAATGTATAGGTAAAAAGTATAAACACGGAGGTTCTTCAACAAAAATAGAAAAAGCTGAAAAAAAAACTCAGGCGCCTCAACAATCTAAAATTGTAATTTTGTCAAAGCTGATCAAAAATTTAAAATTAAAACTAAATTATTTAAAGGAACCATCAAATTATGTAATCAATGAACATAAAATCAGAGTCAACGATATTAAATTTATATGTGACAACATGTTGGGAGGTCTTGGAAGAGAATTGAGACGACTTGGAATAGACACAGTAATTTTAAAAAATGAATCGGATCATTCAGATGTAGCAAAAGTAAAAAAAGCTTTGATTTTATTTCAAAAATTTTAATTCTTTTTTTTAAATAGATTGCTAGGCGAGAAAGCCGCTATGCTATTAGTTCTGGTCTTCCGTTTAATATTGTAATAAGCCTTTAAAAAACTTTTTTTCTTAATTTAGTCTTTAAAATTTTATAGATCCGAAATCAATTACCAGAAGGTAAATGTATTCATGCAATTAACAAAAGTGCCAAAGAACAAGCGGCGCATATTCTTAATATATTCAACATAGAAGTCAAAGTGAAAGATTTTTTCAGTCGATGTTTCGTAAACAAATCTTTGAATTCTTATTCCATTCTTAGCAGAATTTTTATCTAACAAGGTTTTTAAATTGTGCCAATCTAAAACTTTTTAAAATTTTGTTTTCGTATTTTAATTTTAATTTTAAAATAGTTTTGATTAGAAAGCAGTGAAAAAAATGACAAATTATAATTAGACCTATTGAGTAAATTAATTTGATGCCATTTTTTAAGTTAAAAACTCAAGGCACAAGGGTTCAAATATTTAAAAGGGTGGAAATTATTTTTTCTTAAAAACCGTTTTTTATTTTTTATATTTTAGCGTTGTAATGCAGGCTCTTTTACAATATTGAACAAGGAGCAAATTAAGTCATTATGGTTTATGGAAAAGTCAAAACAGAATTCCGAAAAGACTTTTGATAACCAATACGATTATCTTAATGACAAAGATTTAATGAGTAAAGTAGACATTGAAAATTTTTGTCTTCAAACTCCAGCTAGACCAATTATTGATTTGAATCAGCTGTTTGAGAGTACAATTAAAGTTATGGACACATATTTTATATGTGATGGATGTGGTCAGATATACTGGGTAGAAAATATATATTTTTTTAAATTTTCAAATTAAATTTTTTATTTGAAGGAAGGACCACATTGGCAAAATATAAAATCAAGATTTGCATATGCTATTAGTTCCAATAATTAATTTTTTTATACTAATTTGTTTTAAGTTCATTAATAAAATTTTATGCCAGTCAATGTTGTAGTTATTTTTATTAAGCAAAGGAATATTATTGATTAATGTGATTTATTTGTACAAAGAAATATATTAGTTCTTAAATATTTGGGATTAATTTTTAAACAATTTATATGCTGATAAGCAAAAAAAAATAATGAAGCCACATTATGAATACAAAAATTTTACAAAATATAAAAAAAATAGATCATGTTTAGTTTCAGAAATTAAAAACGAAAAAGAAATTAAAAACAAATATTCGGTTTGAAATATTTTCATATCCAGCAAACCATAGTCGCTCTCATACGAACCAACGAACTAAAAAATGCATACCAATTTTATGGCTGTGGAAATTGTAAAAAATTTGAAAATTCTAAAAAAAAAATAAATTTATGTGTATGAGTTGTGATATCCAGTTTCTTTTTAAATTTTTCATATTTACAAATCAGCGCTTTAATAAGATTAAAATATTTTTTAGGTGATTTATCATTTAAATAAAGTAAAGTGAATTTTTCACGTTCAAATGTTTTTTCAAAACTAACAACATCCTAAATTAAGAATTAAATTAAAAATTGAATAATGTTTTTTCTCTAAAAATTTAACTTACAAAGTAGCCCCTACTATAAAACTGGCCATGTGCGTAAATATCAATTTTCCAATGTTTTCTTTGCTCAGCAATTTAAAAGAATTGACTATACAATTAGACTGATCACTAGACTTGACGAAGCTGTCGTTGATAAAAAAATTCTCTTTTTTGTCTACTTTTGATTTGGCACTGTTCGGATGAACAAAATTCCATTCCCTTTATGGAAAAAAAATTTTTTAATTTTTTTTAATAGAAAATTTAAATTTATTTTTTTGTTAAAATAAAAAAGTAGTTACTTTGGTGGCTGTGCTTGAGGTCGTGAAGAAAAATATTTAATCCAGTCATTGTTATCAGTGTTGATGGGATATTTTGGAGTATTTGTACCTGACTTTGAGCTTGACAAGATTGGCGATGTGCTAATAGATTTGTCAACGCGTGACGGAGAAGCAGGCGCACCAGTAGGCGTCGAAGACGAACAACTTATTTCCAGTGATTTGTTCAATAATTTGACTTCGAACTCATTTTTAATCTTTATTAGCTCTTTTTGATTGTCTATATGCTTTTCAATAAGTAGTTCAATTTGTTTTTTGTGATTGATACAATTTTGACACGGAGTTGACACTGCAGGCCCAGGCGCTCCTAACGCATTGCTCCTGTCCGTGTTTAAATGCTTAAAATTGTTGCCACATGACTCGTCCCCAAGGTATTCAAGATCAGCGTCTTCTTCATCGTAGCTGTCCTCGTACACGCTAATATTCGATTTCAGAATCGGCTTTATGGAGTTAGATGAGTTCAAATTAACTAAATTTTTATTTGTACAATTGATTATTGTTGTTTTAACAACTCTTGAATTCATCATTTCATGAGCAGGCTCTGCTTGATCGACCTGTTTAATGGATGAAGAAGGTGATATGTCTTGGAAAAAAAGTGACAAAGGTGATTCGGATTTGGGAATTGGAGACAACTCTTTTTGAGCTTCTTGCAGCAATTTTTCCAATACCTCTGGATTTACAGTGTGGTTCAAATGGCTGATCGATCCTGTTGAACTACATCCACTTTTAAACTGCAATTCACACCATGATTCTATTAAGTCAGAAGAAAAACTAGAATGCATACTTTTGGTTGAGTTAGATAGAAAAAAAAACTTAATAAGAGTGAAAAATTAAATGTTTATTTAATATGAGATATAAATAAATCACGTGCCATTTTTAGCATGGCTAACTATCCTTCTTTCTGGCTCTCAAACGATTTGAACATGCATTTAAATGCGATTTTGGTTCTGCCCTATTTTTTTTTATTTTATGAATTTTAAAAATAACATGATGAAATTATTTTAAACAAAGTGCCGTTTTTATTTTATTATGAGGTTAAGACTTGATAAATGAAATTATTTTTAAATAGAGCAAACCTCTATTTCTTTTGCCACAGCTGAGGTTTAAACAAAAATTTGTTGAAAAAAAAAATTTTTTTTTGACAAAATTTCGATTTAATTTTAAAGAATGAAGTTAAAATAAAGAATGGTCAAACTTACCATTTAGACTTTGCGTATTTATCACATGAAATATCGGGGTCGATGGTGGAGTAGTAGTGGTTGGTGTAGTAGCCATTGTACAATTGCACTAATGTGTGTTATATCTAAAAAAAATAAAATTCTAGAAAATAGTTTTTTTTTCTAATTAAAAAAAATTTTCAGAAGACGACATATTGACGTTGTATTTAACTGCGCACCTTTGTTTTTATTAAGAACAATTTCATTAAAAAATAAGCTCGTGTTTCTGCAGAAAATCGCTAAAATAAACAAAACTAAATACAAAAACGTAAATTATATTTTTCTTAGTAATATATTTCTGTTGCCAATACAGTTCTATGATAAAGTTTTGAAAGTTATGTTTAACTATGGCTATTCACTAAGAAAATGACAATTTTCTTCATAAATTTTGAATTAATTATTTTCGAAGTAATGATCAGCATCTAAAACCTTCAAAATGCGCAATTTAAGCTTTTGCCTCACTAAATATATTTTTTAATTTAATTTTGTGTCTCCCTTTCCTTGTCTTTGCTGGATAAATATACCCCACTTTATAGCTTCAAATTTATAATAAAATATTCTCAACTATTAGAGAGAATTTTTATTGAAATATTTTATGTTGATTGAAAATATTTTCTAGTTCATACCCGAAACACTCCAAATTGAGAGCAAAAGAATTGTTGGGAGATTTATGCTAGAAAAAAATAAATTTAATTTAAGTTAATTTTTTAAATAAGTAATTAAAAAAAATTTTAATAAATTATGATTTGCATATATTATTATTGATCTCCCTCAACAATTCCGACCTCAGCTGTTCCTTGAAGTAGAATGATAAAAAAGTACTCTGATTAATAATCAAGTGTTCTCAAGAGGTGAATGTTTATTATCTTTAGAATCTAATACTTGATCTTGGCATTTTTTCGAAAAAAAAATCTTGTTTTGTCTAATAGAATAACATGCGCAATTTAAATTTAAGATATTCGAAATTTTCCGAAAGTAAGAATTAAGGTTAAATGCTAATTTATTTCGATGTTTGATTTTCATAACCCATTACACTTTTTAATAAACTTGAATATAGACTTATTAAAATTTAACTCAGACAAAATTAAATATAAAACTAAATTGCATTTAAAAAATTTTTTTTAGAAGAAAAGATTATTTTTAAATCTTTAAACAACTAAACTGCCTTTTCAGTATTATTAGACCTTCAAGACATGTTTTTTATGGTGGTAAAAAACATTTTGTTTGAAAATAGATCCTTAAATTTTGTCAAGATATCTGCCGTAAATTTAAGCTTGCTTAACCCTCGTGTTTTCTAACAAAATAAATTAAAAAATAAAATAAGAATTATTTAACCTAATTAGGCCAATTTTTCTAAAATTAATTATATTTAATTTTTTTTCTATTATGTATTCTTTTCTTTAATTCAGCTTCCTGGAATCTTTCTTTTTTTGACTTGTGACTCAGTTTTTATATTATTTTAACTAAAAATTCTAGATTTCCATAAAACAATTTTTATGAGGCAAAATTTTATCTTCTACTTTCTTCATCAATCTATGAAGAGCTAAAAAAAAGCTCATATCAGGGAAAATTTAGATTAAAAATTCATTGAAAATTATTTATCTTCTGATAAAAGCTTTGCAAGTATTTTGCTGAAATCGGAGAATTATTTTTGATGTAAAATTAATCATGCCTTAAGAATTTTTAAGAAGAAATGATTCTCGTACTAAAATTTTCGAAAAGGATTGGGTAAAAGTAAAAATATATAGTTGTGAGCAATTAAAAGGGAACAACTAATTAATTTTAAAGAATATCTTCTATTTTAAATAAATTTTAATTTGTAGTTTTTTTTAGAAAAGAGCAAACAATAAGAAATTTTCTCAATAAGAAATAATTAATTTGCTAAGGTTTTTATCCAAATCATTTTTGACATTTTTATCTAGTCTAATAGTTAAAATGTAAATCCATTTTTTGTTTCAGTTTTTTAATTTTTAATTTATCTATAAATTGTAATTGAAAATTTTTCTTATAAATACTTCTAACCAAATTATTTATTCTTTATTTAAAATTTTCAAAATTTATTTCAAAAAATTGATTTTTTGTTTTTTTAAATTAATTTTATTGCTAAATTTTTGTATGTTTTCAAACAAAATTCTCATTCATTCTTCATTCAGATTGGTTCAAGCCTTTTATTAAATTTTAAAATGCAAAATCAATATTAGAATCGTTATATTAAAATTATTTGAGAAATTAAAAAAAAATTTTTCGTAATCATCTTGTTATTTATCCTTAAGCACACAGACACTCAGTGAACTTAAATATTTTGTAATTAAGTAGTTTGATTTCTCATCTATTGAAAATTTTATTCTTATCCTAATATATTATTGAATATTTTATGAATCGGTATATTTCGTTTTGTGAAGTTCAGTACTAAAGAAACGATCAAAATGATAAAAAAATAAATAAATTTTTTTCTTAAAGTTTAATAATTAGCTCCGTGAATGCGTCATTGTTCAATATATATAGTTGCATCAACTGCCAAAGTCTGCTAATGATGTGCAAAATCTCTGCAGAATGTTCTATACTCAACTATATTGGAATGTAATTTCATCTAAATTTGCAGAGTTTAGCAGACCTAATATTCACGGCATTCACGGAACTAATTTTAAACTTTTTGAAAAAAAAGTTATTCAGTTCAAACAAAATCGTATATTTGCTTTTTTTCTAATTAAAATTCAATTTTAACTAATTTTATGTCTTGCTTTTAAATAACAGAAATTTGAATGGGGAGCATTTCCCAATTCTATCCAAAATAACAAAATAATTAAAGTAATCAAATGGTTAACATTTTTTAGGAAATTTTTTTTGAATGCTTGAAAAATTGAATTATTATTTGCAATATCTTAATGTGCAAGTTTTGGAAAAATCATTATTAAAATTTCGATTATCTCAATTGATTGAACTTGACTTTTTCGATAAAATTAATTGTATTATATCAATAATTTTTTCTTAATAAAATGCTTCGATTACTATCAACAATTGGTACTTTAACTTGTTGATTCAAAATCAGTGATTTTAGCAAATCGAGTAGTCTTTAAAATTTGGATTAAAGCTGATAAATAGATAAAACACATATTAAAAACTGATTTATATAGAAAATAATTTTGTTTACATTATTTTTTTTAGTTTTGATCAAGAAAACAATAATCCTGAGTTTATTTTCAATTCTATTATAAATAAATAGAAAATATGGTAACCTAGTCTAACCGGGTGACCATATTTTTTTTTATTGATTATTTCTCACCCATTTTGTTCAAAAACTTCAAAAATAGTCACCCAATTTTCCCGAATTTTTTGAGTAACCCCTTTAGCTCCGCGGTTAATTATGTGAGGTCCAAAAGGGTTAAAGCGGTTAACCCGATTACACCTAAAATTGTATACAATTAGCCCGAAATTTAACCCCAAAAAAAGAATTTTAACCCTTTTAACCCATTTGACATTTAGGAAGAAATTTTTTTGAATTTTTTAATAAAATTATTTAATTCATCTATTTAATTTATTCGAAACAGAACAAAGGTGAGTTTTAACGAATTCAAAAAAAAGTAAAAGTTAATCTTTACAATCATCACATAAAATTCTTTTTTTGTTTTTTTTTTAAACAAACAAACCCAATTTGAGCACTTTTCACAAGATAACCATTTTGGCGTATTTTCTTTCTCTTCAGCCATCTTTGTTTCACATGAGCTACACAATATTTCGGATTCTGATAAGTTATCATTTTAATCTGGTGTTAATTTGCTTTCAACAAGCTTTCGTGGTCGTCCTCTTCCTCTTCCAGTTCCTTTTTTAGCTATTTTGGCATTTTTGGCCTCTTCTTGTTCTTATTTTGCTTATTACTATTTACATCACTGATTGTGTATTTTAGATTTTGTACAGTATAATTTTTTTTTTTAGATTGAATTTCTTTTTTCTGTGACATTTTTAGCTTATTTTTAAACAATTTGCTTTTTTTATGTTTGAACTCGGCTTTAAAAAAAAAAAATTTTAAGAGTGAGAGAGAGAAAATAATTTTACAATTTTTTAATTATCAAAAAATATCGTCACTGCATTTTTATAGTCTTATTCGGTTAAATGGGTTAAATAGAATCTTATTTGGACTAATTGGGTGATTTTTTTGACTAATAGGGTTAAATCTATTTAACCTTTTAAACCTTAAAAAAAACCCCATTAGATGAAGCCCTAAGGACATTTCCTAAAATTCTAAAAAAATTCTCTTAGATACTTTAGCATGTGCTGAATCTAACAAGCGAAATAGGTTAGAGCTTAAGTATTACCTAGGGCCTTAAAGCACCCTTCTCCCGAATCACTAATTCGAGGCTTTTTCACCTCATTAGGCGTAGTCGAACTTTAATAGAAAAAAAAGCATATAACGATTTTTTTTAAAAATATTTCACACATATCATTCGATTTCTCTCCTCGAGTTCTACATATCAAGATATTTTTTTAGGTAGTAGCTTTAAAAATGAAGGAGATATAGGAGTTTTTCAAATTCGTTCACCCTATTAACCCATAACCCCTTTAGACTAGGTTACCATATCTAAAGAAATTATTTTTTTTGTTCCAAAAAATAATTTAATTTTTAATTTATAATTTTTTGATTGTCTTATGAATTAAACTATATGAATAGAATGATATAAGGACCGTTTAATTTTAAGTAATTTTATTTTAAATAGCAGGATTTAAATGTCAACATATGATCTAAAAGTATACTACTAATACTCATTTGAGATTTCTGAAAGGAAAGTCAATGACAATATAATGTCTGAATAAACTAAATAGAATACAGAAAAGATGAATTTTTTTAAAGATTATTATGAGGAAAATATGAAAAATATTAAGATATCAAAAAACCGAATAGAGGAACTATTCGAGTGTATGAACAAATTTTACGTTTTCAAAATTTTAATTTTAATATTTTCACAAAATAATAGTTAGAACGTCCACATAATTTAATATTATTCTATTAAAAATCCAACTCAAAGGATACGGTAGAGCGTTGCGTAAATTTGGTTCACTTAGTACTTCAAAAACATCAAAAATTTATTCGGATTCTAATGTTAACCAGTGATGATGAGGAAATTTTATAAATGATATGCTAAAATCAAATAGATAAATCGTGAGCATTGTGAAATCCTACACAAAAATAAAATAATTTTATAACTTTTGTTATAAATGTCAATAACTTGTTCTGTGAATGAAATAAAATGAACCAACTGTGGAAGTCTGCAAAATCTGTGCGAATTAATTGCGTATTATTTTGAATATTTTTAAATAGGGTGCAATTTTGCAAACTTCCGCAGTTGGTAAAACAAAATTTGTTTCACTTTGACTTTGTTTGACATTTAGAATAAAAGATATAAATTTTTTCTATTTTTGTATTGGAAGTTTTGTATGATGCCTTAATCGTGAATCAAGAAGATATTTGGAAAATTTTTTTTGGTAAACTAATTTATTCAGGAAACTTTTTTAAAAAAAATTTATAGTAAAAATTAAAATGAGTATAAACTTATCGACTAAAGTTAGTATACAATTTTAAAAAAATAAAAAAATTTTTAGTATTTTTTGCTAAAAACTTCAAATTTTTAAATTTTATTTTCTATTTGATTGTTACTAAAAGTTCTAGGGTGTACTGAAGCATTTTTTTTCTTATGGACAGAATTTTCTTGAATTTGATCTTTATCGTAAACTTAATTAAATGTATAAATGCAAGTTAATATGCTCATAATTAAAAGGAAAACATTATTTTTGAGCTCGTATTTTTGTGATTAAACCGATGTGCATTTATTTATTTAAGAAATAATTTCGAGATTAAGTTCCTTTAGGCCACTCCAAACCGCGCAGCGCCTTCTTTTCAGACAGCATGCTAGAAATATTTTTGTATTAATTAAAATGTATTATAACTAAAAGAAATATGTTTAGTGTATTTGGGGACATTAATTTCTACCATGCTGAAAAATTTGTTTTCATTCAGATGCAAATGAGTTGGATAACCTCTGATTTTTAGCAAGGCGCTAAGACCAAAACAGTACAGAACAACTGAACAAAATGACAAAAAAATAAACAAATTTTTTCTATAAATTCAAAATTATATATTTGGTCAATAATGTATCTATACTTGTTGCATCATGTTGCATTGACAGTGCTAATTTTGTTCTACAAGAAAAAAGTTATGTTTATATTTGTTCTTTTTCTTTGTAATGAATTTCACAAAACCTATAAATCAAATTATAAAGATAGTTGTTGTTGCATCCAAAAAACAAACGACTTTATTTTTTAGAATATGCTATAGTTAAATTTTAAGTTGATTGAAAAAGTTTAACGCCAAAAATGATTTTTTTTAATTCTAAATATCAAGACAATAAAAAAGAAAATTCTTTAATTAAAAATAGTTGCTCTTTTTCTTTACTAAATTTATCTCTTTTTTTGCGATTCATTATTTAATTAGTTATCTAATCATATTGTAAATATTTATAGTAACTTTTACTCGTTTTTTTAAATTATCAATTTTTGTCTAATAGAAGAGTTTAAATTTATGTTGAAATCATAGTTCATTTTTTGTTCAGGCTAAATTAAGTTTTTTTTTCTTTGTGTGTGCCGCTTTTTCAAAAGAGAAAGTTAATGATAAATTTTTCTTCATTTAATCTCTATTTTATCTTCAAATTGCGGACGCTAAAATTCAATCTAGAGTGTTTTTTATCAATTTCATATCTTTCTTACAATATTTAAAGCTATGAACGAAAAATTTACAATTCATTTTCAAAATATGGCTCAATTCAAATATGTGATAGCAAAATTTGTTGGGGCATCGATGTTTCAGTGAACTAGCAGCTAATTAATACTTTAAAATGTGTTGGAGTATCCATAATACTCAATTGTCTCAATTCGAAATTGATTCATATCTCTATTTTTTCTAAATAAATTCCCTTTCTTGTTTATAGTCATTTAATAACTTAAAATTGTTAATGATCGATTAAATCTATTTAAAAAAAAATCGAGCTTAAAAGACCATATTGTCCAGATTTTCACTACTTTTCCTGCTACTTTAGTAAAAAAAATTATTAATTATTTGAAATTACATAATTTATCTCAAAACTTATGAGCCTTGACTCAAAAAATTCAATTGGATTATTTTCAAAATCATTTTTTCTAATTCTTTTTCATTAAATAAACTAATCTGAATGTAAAAGTCTATTTTTGTAATTTAAGATTCAAAAAAAATTTCAAAGGATTATTTGATGGTTCACAAATTTCAAATTTAATTAAGATAAAAAACTTTACAACAATTTATCGAGAGTCAAAGTAAACTAATTTATCAAATAATTCAAATAAAAAAATGTAAAACTTTATCAGTATGTCTTATCTTTTTTTAGAAATATTTAGATTTTAGTGAATTTGTTAAAATTACTCATAATCAATATTTGGTTTTAATGCGCCTATCTTCTTGTTTGTTTTTATAATTAATAAATTTTATCTGTAAGAAGAAATTTGATTCTCTTTAAAGTAAAATATTTAAATACAACTATAAACAATTTATTTGATTAAAACAGTGGTTTATTTAATTGACATCTTAAAAATTTTCTTTCAAATCATTGAGCTTCTTTCAAAAAAAATTTGAACCTAAAATTTTCCGAGCTATTGATTTAATATTCTTGAACTTGGCTAAACAATTTACAATATTGAACATTTGTCTCAGAATTAAAGTTGAGTTTAAGTATCCTTGGAAGCTCAGATTAGGAAAATTAATTTCTATTCTTTTCAAAATCATTTAAACGATTGAATAAATTTTTAAACTAAAGAATAGCTGCGAATGTGTGTCTAATCTCTTTTATTTTTTTTTAAAGAAGTGCGGCAAATTATTTCGATTATGTAACTTGAAAATTTATTATTATTTTTGACAAACTTTCGATGTTTAAATCAAATAGACAGTATATTATTTTCATAATTGTTGCATAAGCTTAGCACTTTAAGCTTCAAATTTGTGAAATGATGCTTTGCTTTTTTTTTATTCAAGGGCTCATTTTTTGGTTTACTATCAAAATTATTAAGCTTTATTTAATCGTTTATCAGGTTTTAAAAATTAGAAAGTTTGAAATTATTTTTTTTCTTAAGGATGTAATTTTATAATTTTTAAAATAAAATTTTTAGCTGAATTTTATAGATCAATAAGATATTAAAACAGTAAAAATTTTGTTATTTTTTTAATTAAATGAGATTTTTTCTTTCGAAATTCTAAATAAGAAATTTTTTTATAAAATAAATTAAGTATGTTTAATGTTTTTTTAATTAAAAATTTTGAAATCAATATAATAAAAAATTGTTTTTAATATTTTAGTTCAATTGGTTAATTGGATACAACTTAGGTTCTAATACGGAAAAATGAAATCTTCAAATCAAATTGACCTCTAAAAAAAAGCAAAATTACGAAATGAATTTAAACTTATCTAAAATAAATGATAAAAGTGCATTTACCTGAAACTAAATCCTAATGAACATAGACAAAATATGATTTATTATTCAAACATTTTATTCATTTATTGCCTCCGTTATTTAATTAAGTACATTTGTGTAGTTAATAAACACGATGCTTACTTACTTTTTTAGTATCATTTAAAATTTGATATTTTGTTAAGCTTCTTAGTCGGTCTAAGGCGAAATATCGTTTGATATTTTATTTATATTTATTCAGCATCAAAGCAAGGGAAAATAGGTTTAAAACAATGAACTCATAAGTCAACTGTATAAGCCTATTTAATCATAAAAAAAGAATTAAATTAAATATTTAACCACGAGCTTGCTAATTGTTGTTGGCAATTAAAGATAATTATACATTTTATGATGATATTTTATTGTCATTGAGTTTTTTCAAAATTAGTCTGTCAAAAATGTCAGAATTAATAAAAAAAATTTCTAATTGTTTATTTAAACTAGAAAATAATTAATTTGGTTATTTAATAACTTCCTCGGTAATTCGAGATTGTTATAAACATTTTAGGACTATTCAGCTCGAGGGATATTGAACTAATTTACAAAGCTGTGAACAATATTCGAATCATAAACTACGGAAATGATAATTACTAGATACTGCAGCCACATGCCATCATTATCTTTTCTTTTTTTTCAAAAAATGCATTTGTCATTTCCAAGCATTTCAAGTTGCTCGCAGTTGTCCATTAACCATTGGAAATTTAATAAAAAATACAATATCCTGTTTACCAAGAAACATTTTCAAAATATCATCTTGATAATCTCGTCCGTCGAGATGCACTCAATACTTTTAACCTTAATGGAATAAGATAAATTAAGCGAGATAAATTCTAAGAGGCCTATAAATGTGTCCAGAAACTGGTTCACTTATTCCAAGCAACTAGGCGCTTCTAGTTGAAAGCGGTGCCGAATTTAATTAAACGCTAACTACCTAGTCTAAATAATTGTCCAGTCACCTAATTTGATAGGTAGATGATAGGCGTTTCTTGTTAATTTAGTCAAGCTTGAATGAAAAAGAATATTTACTTTTCGCATCTAGTCTTTCAATGAATGCAATTTTGTGCATGTCTGGGGACTTTTTTTCTTAAATGATTATAAAAGTCAACAATTGCGTAAAAGTCCTATTTTATTTGAAATAGATTAGCTAATTTATTTAAATATTTTAGTGTAATTTTATCCGTATGGTGTTTAATCATTCAATTTCTTTAAGACAGATAAAACAATCCAACTGATAGAGCATTAGTCTAGCTCTTGTTTCGTTCTCATTAATCTCATTACCTGTTCTATTTTACTCGACCAAACTATTCTATTTCAATGTAATCCAGATTATCCGTGTTTTGAATTAGAAAAACAAGTCAATGAAGTCTAAATTAAATAATTACAGGATCGATTCTGCCTGGCGAAATAAATCCAGCTTTGAGTCATATTTTTTCTGTATAAAACTTAATTTTTTTAAATAAATTTAAAACAATTTTTTTTTTAGAATTTACTCAATATTAAATTTAAGTTAAAAAGTAGAATGATATTAGTGTCATAAACTTTTTATTAAATAATAAATAAATTAAGCCTGGGTAAAAAGTTAGAAAAATTAAATCTTATTTTCAGACAAAGAAAGATTAAATGATTTTCAATTAGACCCTTTTTTAAGACGAGTTTAAATTTAAAACTAATGTCTCAGTTATGACTCATAAATTTAAAATGAGAAGAATGGATTTTTTAATTTTTAATTAATTACACATGATTTTTAAATAAATATTTTTTATTAAATAATTTTGGGTTTCTTGAATGTTTTTCATATATTTTTTGCAGAAATAAAGTAGATATTTTCAGAATATCGAATCATATTAATACTGAAGATTTACAATTTGA
>QEOQ01000204.1:89767-230606 GCA_010279815.1 Brachionus plicatilis
AACTAATTATTTTGATTGTTTA
Organism: Brachionus plicatilis; assembly: GCA_010279815.1. Lineage (NCBI taxonomy): Eukaryota > Metazoa > Rotifera > Eurotatoria > Ploima > Brachionidae > Brachionus > Brachionus plicatilis. Next base: position 89,790 of record QEOQ01000204.1, read on the forward strand.
ATATGGTTGTACATTTTTATCAGATAAATAGAAAATAAAGATTTTTCAAATTTTCCTATCTTAACTCAGTTTTTATTATTTTTAGAAATTTTTTTCTTGGAATCTTAATTGATTGTTTTGAAGCTTTTTCATAGCTCGAGGTCAAAATTTTATCTAAATTCAAACGTATCAGTCTTTTAGGATAAAGGTACGCATGTTTAATTGGAACCTTTATTTTAAAATAATCAAAATTTAGCCTACAATAATTGAGTAATATATTTAAAAGAAACATTGGATTTTTAGCCGATGGCATTCGGACCAGAATAAGCTCAAGACCTTGATTCTAGCACAATACAAATTATCTTTAACTTTTTAATGATTTTATAAACACTATTAAAAGCCTACATAATTTTTTCAACACATTGGATAATACGAGTTAAGTACCGAACCAAGAGTTATACGGGAAAAATCTTGATTACGTAATTTTATGTTTAATTTATTTATTATGACAATAAAATTATTCATAGTAAATATCTATCTGATTTTGCAAATTTTAATTAAATTTTTTCTTTATCCATCCAAATGCGAGCCTATTCTAGAAAGCAGCTTTGCTTCAAAACAATGAATAACTTTATTGATAAACATATTTTATTCTAAGCTAAATAATTTGGCGATTTTTCTTTTATTTAAATTATTTACTTTTTTTCATATTTATTCCGTTTGTGGCATATTGTTTTATCTTATTAATTTATTATTATATCATCAATTTTAAAGAAAAATAAAACACATTTAACACACTCGCTGATGTTTATCAATATATTAAAAGGGTAAGATGGTGAGTTTGAAGGCTTTTTAAAATCTAGAGAAAAATCAAGATCAATTTTAAAATCTCTTAAATCAGTTTGTAAACAACGATAGCAAAATCTCAATCATAAATCAATTGAATGGCACTTTTTTTTTAATTTTCAAATTAAATCGATGGTTTATTTACGAAAAGTTAAGCCATTATTTATTTTAGTTTGCTAGGAACTAATTAATTTAGTAGTAATAATGGCCATAAAATTCAAAAATAGTAAAAAGTCAGATATTTTGAAATAAAATTAAAATACTGATAAAAATACTCTCTAAAATCAGGCAATAGAGAGGGTATTTTTTTGAAATGCGGACTCTTTAATATACATAGACCATCGTGTTTCCTAATTAATTTAAGATTTCATCATAAAGAGATAAGAATTCTACTATTGTTTAGAATAAAAAGATAAATTTTTTTAAAGATATTTTTTTCTTCATAAGGGTTAGCGTTTTTTAAATATTAAATCAAGAAGATATATGTTATTCTCTATTTAAATAGGTAAAAAAAATAAAATTATTAGAGCCATTCGAGGAATTTTTTAAATAAAAAAAACATTGAAATTTTTTGAAAAATTTAACCACTTCATTTAAGCCTAGAATTATTTCTAAAAAAGCTAATAAAAAAAATTCTAGTTTAGAAAAAACATTTTTTACAGTGCTACCTCGATTTTGTGAAACGTCTGGGTAACCTAAAAAAATTTCACAAAATCAAAATTTCACAAATTCGAAAACTCGAAAAAATTTTAAAAAAAATTTTATTGACAAAAATATAACAAAATAACAATTATGGAATTATCATAAATTATCAAAACTCTAATTTTTTTTGAATTAAAACTGTTTTTTTTTCATACACTTTATTTTCAAAATTACGCAATAAGTTTATCAACTCATTTGACTCAATTTGAGTGCTTTGAGTACAATACAATTTCAAACGATCAATCAATTCTAACGCTTCAATTTTTGTAATTTTTTTTTCACAGTAAAGATTATCCTCCACAAAATCTTCCACATTATTCTCTTCGTCACCTGAATCACTTACCTCTTGAGACTCTAGATGTGAATTTTCAGGAAATATTTCATCCAAATTTTCATAAGTACTTAATTTCTTATCTACATCGACAAAATCTTCTAAAGTTCCATCTGGGTATTGATTCGAAAACTCAGTGGCTAATTTTTCAAACTCATTTTCGGCATTACAATTTTCTTCTTCCGGTTCAATCGGTTCAGTGCGCACTTTTGCCTGAAAAAAGCCACAATGTCTGAAACAGTTGCTAATGACCGAAGGTTTCAAATCATTATCCCACGCCGCACAAAGCATTAAAAAAAATAAAACTTGCATAAAAAAATGAAAAAAAAAATACAAAAACAAGCAAAAATTGTCCGATTTTTCATTTTTTTTCATTTCACAAAATCAAAAATGCACAAAAAAAAATTTCACAAATTCGAAAAAAAATAACATTGAAAGGATTATGATTTTGTGCGTCACTCGGATTTTTTTCACAAAATCAAAATTTCACAAATTCGAGAGATACAAAATCGAGGTAGCACTGTATTATGTAATTAATCTTAAACTCGGTTATGTTCATTAACAACAGCTTGGTTCCAAACAAATGAATTAAATTAATAATTTGTTTTTTGTTCAACGCATCAATCATTAAATTAGATTTTTTTGAATCATTTGCAAATATGATTCAAGGTTAATAACTTTAGAACAAATATAAAATAGTTAATTTAAATACATATTAGATAATCTTTTCTATTTTTTTTTGAATAAAGATGTAGAGGTGTATTATTAATGTTGAATCTCATCAAATAAATAGACTATTTTGGTAAATTAAAAGCAAAGTAGAAAAATTAATTAGCATTTTAGATTTTTTATTTTTATAAATTAAATACCACCAGTTTGTTCTAAATTTCACTAAAAGTATTTCAAAGTTTCAAAAATAAATAAATTCTATTTTCAATAAATGTGCATATTGCTAGCTTGATATTTACAGTTAATTAGTAAAAAGCCAATATTTATATCTGATGATATTCGGTTTCTTGAAACTTTGATTAATTTTAACGCTAAAAGTCGAATTCTATTTGACTTGTAGAGGAGGCTGAACACATGTAAAGCGAGATCTAAACAGTTCTACTGAATCGAATAACTACTCATGTTTATTCAAGGATTAAATCATCATATACTATAAATTATATAATGAGAATACATTTTTGAAAATATTTTTAATTCTATTTGTAGCGGTAGGTAAGCAATTTGCTAGGAAATTTTGGATTTTAGCCCTAATTGCTAGAATCGATGAATACACAATAAAGTTTTTTATTTTTCAAAATAGAGAGTTTGAGTGAAAAACTAATGCGGCCTATGGCGTGAATATTTTCCAGATTTAAGTAATTGCCAAAATTTAGACTGAAAAAAACAAAACTCGAGAGCATTAATATTTCTCAACCTTTGGTTACGTTCGGTTATTTTTTCTAGTTCAAAGTTAACTCAAAACAATGTTTTTTTTTATTTTCAACGACTAATTTATTAAATCCTTGAAAAATGATTAAATCAAGAAGCCCAGAGCTTCGAAGCCAACTTGAATATGATTACATCATTACCTGATATAATCTACTATTTAAAAGGATTTTTCAAAATAGTCTAACTAAGTAAATTAAGCTAATTGTCAAAAAGAGCTGACTTTAAGGTGTTTTTTTTTTCAATTAAAATTTTGAAAATAATGACTATGAAAAAAAATTTGTTTTTAGTCTAAACAAATTAAGAATACTTAGTCTGTAAATTTAAAAAAAAAATATTTTGTATATATGTGTTAATTAAAGGTTCTTCAAGAAAAACTAATTTTGAGTAAAAAAAATGACCCAAGTGAGCGCAAATATCTTCTTTTTTATTCAACTGACATTCAAATCAGTCAGTGCTTCATTTGTTGTGGTAATTTTAGACCGCAGGATGAGCGTGAATAGCCGTGATACTGATCGAATTATTTTTTATTTTTCAATAAAAAAAATAGCATAAGTTGAGAATCTCCAAGGAATATTAACAATATCAGAATCGAGCATAAAAAAAACAAACTTTCAAGCTTAGCTTTTATCATATTTTCTTATTTTATTCAGGCTCTATAGCAAAACCCACAGGAGATATTTGATTTTTATTTTCTAAGATTCGAGCGAACAAAAACAAGTTGAAATAGAATTCTCAAAAATTTAAAATTAAGTTCAAAGATAAGATGATTGACTGGGTATTCGGTTGAGTCCTTAAAAATTAAAAAAAAAGAACACGAAGATAAGATAATGACTTGGTCAACCAAGGCATATTTTCAACAGGGAAATCACGCATATTTTAAAATCTTGTCCTATTTGTTTTACTTGTGTCTATTTGTAATTGCTAATACTCGGGACTAATTTTATTAAACACAAAAAAAAAGAAAACCTAATTTTCTGAAGTGGTAGTTTTTGTTCTAAAGAAAGCTATCGATCTCGGAGTAAATTTTTACTAAGCTCGGTCACGAATATCATCTCATTTTAACAAGTTGTTTTCTCAATTGGAGTCTTAAATTTCTTAAAGAAAAGCCGGCAAGCAATTTGACCACAAATTTACACTTAAATACTTAAACATTTAAAAATAAAATTAAAATGATCCTTTTACTAATCTTTTTTACAGCTGAAGTAGTTAAATTCTTAAATACACTTGTATTCTAATTTTCCCAGTCGACTTTTGGTTCGATTGGTAAGCTCTAGGATTGGAAAAAAGTCACGAATAACATTTGAGCCGATTTGGGCCTTTGTTTTTCATGAAAAGACCTAGTTGTATTTTATTAAAGTATTTCATAATATTTATTAAAACAAGGAAAATTAATTTAGGTTAAGAAAAAAAATAGTTTAAATTTTATGTAGGGTCCTTAGCAAGTCTGAGTTGCGAATGAATGCAATTAAACTATCAGAAGCAATTACCTTTTCCTTTTGGTGATATAATTTAATATATTTTTCTTTTATAAGACAAATTAAAGGGACAAAAGGTTTAGATTTAAATTAGCCAAGCAATTGTATGAGTGTGGATAGTTTAACCAAATTGGGTTTTACCTAGTGGTAAGGTGGGTTTTATTCAATTTTTTTGTTGGATTTGAAAACGAGTTGGGCAAGTCAAAAATATTGATATTATAAAATTTAAATGAGAAAAAAAAATTAGATTTAAGTATGAATACATCTAACTCACGCTAATCCGTGAATGAAATTCTATATTATTAAATATTTGTTAATTATCTCATATCTTACACATATTCAGTGAACAAGCGAAATCTCAAATTTTGTCAATTTTAAATTAAATTGGAACATATGTTTACGCAAAACTTGGGAGCAGTAATAAAAAAAATTTAAAAACATTTTAAATTAAATTAAATTCTTGTTGTTGTTGCAGTTAAATATTTTTTTAATAAAAAATTTTCAATAGCCAAATTGAGCTTTAGATTTTTTAGAGAATTATTTTTTTGTTTGTTTTAGATATTTTTTAGAGAGATAAGAAGAGAAAAATTTTTGTAGAAAAAATTTAATTTGATCATGGACGAGCCAAATATGGATACCAGGACGGAATTGCGATCATCGCTATACCAATATGACGATTCTGTATCGGATTTTAGCTCAGAGTACAAATTAGACAATTTTGATGGTGAACTAGACCTGTCATACCCGCTCGCTGACTCACAGACTTGGAATAATAACACACTTTTCTATGACATAATGGACGCCAGTCAAACAAATGATGAGTCGAATGAATTTCGAACTTTAATTGTTAGTATTGGTCTGGTGCTGGTCTCAATTGGAATTTTGTCCAATCTTCTCTTTATTCTTCTTGTCTTATGCCGCAGACCAAAGCGCAAAACTTCGTCTTCGCTAATCATGTCATCCATTTGTCTGGCCTACATTTTATTTTTTATCTTCTACTGTCTTAAAATAGTTGTCTACTTTAATGTGGAAACAATCATTAAATTTCACAACTATGACGTGACCGAAAATTGGATCTTTGGATCTTTTTTGTGCAAGTTTGTGCACGCTTTGCCAATATGGTGCAAAATATTCACTCGCCTTAGCATCCTTGTTTTGATTGTGATGAGAATTTTGAGCCTGCTGATCCGCAAAAATTGTGTCTCCAATTCAAAAAGCCTGCAAGACGCCAACATAAACGTAATCAAAGACAAAAACAAAAAAAGCATGTTGGGTCTGAGCTTGATGAGAAAATGCTTCGAATGTCCGGTCCTGCTGGTCATAATCGCACTTGTTTGGGTAATCAGTTTGTTGGCGTCAGGGCCTCTTTTTTTCTCATACACATTGAATCACGTGACCAATCCGCCAATCTGTGACTCAGTCTACCAATTTCCGGATGATTTGAAAAAAGTGGCCAATTTTTACTTCAACTATTTCATCTACGGATCCATGGTGCCTTGTTTCCTAATTCTTCTAACATTAATTGTGCTGTCACTATTTCAACTCTCTCGAGGGTCTTCACTCTCGGCCGAAAATTCAAAACCACACTCAACCAATTTGGTCAGCTCAAAAGAGACCAGATCGAACAACTTTCTGCTCTGGTTGGCCGTAATCGTGCACTTGGGCACCTCTTTTCCACAAGAGCTATACCGATACTCTCAGCTGGTTAACACAGATGTAAACGACCCTGTTTACATTGAAATGGTTCTACTCAAGCCATTAGCACTCGCTAGGCCCTACTATCTAATTCAACTGCTTTACATAAGCGAGTTTGCCTTGATTCCTCTCATTTTTTTGACCTTTTTTACCTGCTCGAGCAAATTGGAAGACTTGAATTGTGAATATGGCGAGCCTGGCAAAAATAGACTGACCCGGGCTTTGAATTTTTGCTGCTATGACTACAATCTTGTCGGGGTGGTGGACAGTGGTGAAAAAACTTTATTCAACAATACAACTGACCAGAGCTTGAATGACGCCCTATTGGACAACCAGGGAAGTGAGGTGAAGAGCTCGAATGGACTGCCCAGTCGTGAGATTGCGATTGACAAAGATCAAAGTTTTTATGAGCCGGACAATCAGAACGTGCTGCACATAATTCAGCATCCTTCTTGGCGAATAAACATAAAACAACAATCGAACTCGTCGAGCAAGAACTCAAGAGGAAATAAATACGCTAATGAAACTAATGGGTCCGTGCAATTGCCGTTTAATTACATGAAATCCAATATGTGAGCTTAAGTTGGAGCAAATTTGAGAACAAATCGGCAATTAAGATCGATATAAAACAAAGTGAACCAAATAATGGACAAAGTTTAGTCATCAACATCAAAAAAGATTCTATTAATTTTTATTTTTGTAGAAATTCTAAATTTTCAAAAAAGTTATCTTTTATGTAGAATTTTAGATATTTAATTGAATTTAATAAAAATGCACAAAAAGTACTCGTAATTGAAATTATTAAAGTCGAATAATTATTGGGACTTTTTTGTTCAATTAGGCTGTTAAATTCGCTTTTTTAGCTTTTCAGTTTTGATCTAGATTTTAAGGAAAAGTTTTGTTGAAATTTTTTCCTTTTAATTTTCTTAAAAGTATAAATATTTTTTTTGTTTGAAAGTTTTAAATTTTTTTAAATAAAAACGTGGCCATCAACATTTTTAAATTTAATTATTTTCAAGTTTTAGTTATAAATTTCGAGTCGATACCAGCACGCGTAAAAATAATTTATTAATTACTGAACTAATTTTTTTTAATTTATTTTCTTTTAGTTTTACGTGATTATTAGATTTGGCATCAAATTTATTTCATTATCATTTTCTTATCCTTTTTGAAGAAAAATGTTTTTTTTAAGAACTCACATCCAAATTAGAAAGCACTGAAAATTATAAAATTAAAAAAAAATTTAAATTTTACTAATTAAGTTTAATTTCTTCAATTGTTAGAAACACTTCGAACCTAGTAATGAATTTTTTTCAATACTCTTATCTTATGGAATAGATTTCTTGAATTTTTGTTGAACGATTTATTTACTGGGACTCTTTCAAAAAATGTAAAACAATGCAACCTAATAATTTTATTTAATTAAGAGATAAATTAAATTGTGACTCTAAGAAAATTTAAAAAGATTTAGAGTAAATTTAAAAGCATTTTTAATAAAATCAAAATTTTAATTTAAAAAGTTTTAACTTTATGATGCAGCCTCTAAAAGATGCTTATTTGCTTATTCCTATTCTTCAATTTGTTATTTCTAAAACTTTTTTTAGAATCAGAAATTAATAAATTACAATATCAAATTTTGTTATTTTTAAACAGCAACGCGAAAGTTCTTGCCCAATAAAATTCTTTACAATATTAATTTAGAAAGATGCTTGAATAAAAAGTAGAAGAATTATTCTATTAATTTTTATTATTTTCTAAAATTTTTATGTATTAATCTAATTTCAAAAACATTTTTAAATTTTTTTTAAAAAAATGAAGTTTTTACTTATAAGAAAATTAGTAAAGTTTTGAGTAAAATTTTTGCGATCATAATCTTTAAACCGTCATTTAATATTTTGAAAATATAGTTTGCTAAATGATCTTTTTTAAAGGAAAAATTTATATAAATGACTTATTTGATTAAAAATGCCAAATAGATAAAATCAACAGTTTATGATAAAGATTTATTTTATTAAGCCTCCAAAAAAACGTTTGGATTTCATAGGAAGTAGTTAACCAATTTTAAGTCAAAAATTAGAAATTTTGAATTTCTTGATCTTCAGCTAAAATTAAAATACACAATAAAAGATGTCAAAAATTTCAAAAGAGAAATGAAAGCTGTTGGAATAAAAAGTTAAAAATTAAAATCAAAAGTTTAATTGAAATAAAAAAATTAAAAGATTTTTAAGTATCGAATGCTTCAAGGGAGAAGTGTTCGATACTTAAAGTAAGTAAGTAAGTAAGATTTGTAGAAAAGATTGAAAGGAGTATATTTTAATTGATCAGTATCCTAGTATTTGGATCATTGTTTACATAATGATCAGTAAAATATTTAATTTAAATATTAAAAGTAAAATCTATTAATTTTCAACGTTTATTTTATTAACAAAAACTACTATATATACTCTAGGAATATTGATTAATATTGATTAAAGTAAAAACTTAATCAATATTTGAATATTTAAACTTTTTTAAGTGATCATCTTCCAAATCATGAATTAAAAATTTATAATTAGAAATAACGATTATTTTTAAAAAATGTTTATTTTAAAAAACTTTCGAATAAAAATTAAATTGTCACGACGCGTTTCGACCAAATGGCCTTCTTCAGGTTTTAAGACTGAAAGAAAGAAAAAAATCTAATAATGATCATCTTCCAAATTATGAATTAAAAATTTCTAATATATAGCATTATTATATAGCAAATTTTGTTTAGCATTGGCACATCATTTAAATTGTTTTTTTGCTTAGGATACTAAGAGTGCAAATTAATAATGATTTAGTTTAGGAGATAAGTCAGGCACAATTCTTGAGCTTGTCATTGAATAGAGACAAACTGTTCTGACTTGAACACTCGAGCTGAAAAGTGAGAATCGCGATAAGTTTCACTATTTTGAATGCTAAAATTTCTATGCTCCCAGTTCTAATATTTCTTAAAAGTTTAGCTATTCATAGCCATTTTTCAATTTATAATTAGAATGATCTAATACATCTAAATAAAAATCATTATAATTAATAAGAGAAACTAATTATCAAAAATATATCATGTTAAGTTTTAAGTAAATATTAACTGATCAACCGCTAATAATTGTATAGGTGATCATCAATTATGTGATCCAAGTAAATTGCTTGCGAGGCAAGAAAGATCGTGTAACGACATAATTAAACCGATTTATTTTAGATAGATAGATAATTTTAGGGAGATGAAATCTCAAGGTGTTCAGAAGCAAGGCCTCATACAACCTATATTTTTAAGAATGCGAAAAGGAGAGAGGCCCTGTGTTATGGAAAGGAACGATTAAATGAATAAAAAAACAGATGTGTATTTATTATTTTTTTTTTCTATGCCGAGCTAATGCTCTCTCAGAATATAAAAAAAATTAAAATAAAGGTAAATAAGATAAAATAAAATAGAAAATAGATAAAAATAAATAGAAAAAAAAACTTGAAAAAAGTCAAAAGAAAATTTAAAACGATATGTTGAAATAACTAGAGGTTAGACATGTTGATATTTGATAGTTCAGGAAAAAAAAAAGAAATTACTAGGTAGCAATTACACAATTGAGTTGGATATTCGATATATCTGGATTCGAAACCTTCTTTATATTCTTCCATCAGTCTGACGACCAGTGGAACAGAATGACTCAACCCTGCCCTGACATATCTCTCACTCAACTCAAAAAGTCGATTTGAAACTGCTAGTAGTATTAGTTTATTCAAGGTCTTTTGAGGAATAATATTTGAGGGGGTATTGTATTTTAGCTTCAAAATAAATCGAACTGCTGAATTTTGAATAACTTGTATTTTTTTGATGTTAGTTTCCTATTTAAGAGATATTTTATTATATTAAGTCTTTAATTACAGCGCTCTTTCAATTCTTCCACCATTGGACCAAATGTAAGTTTTGAGTCTAACGTGATGCCAGAGTTGGTCCAAAGTCAAAGTCAGGTCTGGACTTTGACTTTAAATTTTATTTATTCGATGTGAAGTCAAAACTTTTTTTTTTTTTAAATGGCACTTTTTTGGGTTCTTATTTAGTAGGCCGCTACAATACCTACCTGGAACGGCAAAAAATCATATGATTGTGATCCCGACTGATGGATTGCCGTTCCAGCTAGTTATTTTGGCGGTCTAGTTCAAGTCTAAATCATTAAAATTAAAGTCCAAGTGCAGACTTTTATTTTTCTCAAAGTTTTTTCTCAAAGATCTTGAAACAAATTTAGGATGTTGAACTTTTTGATACCAAAATCCTTAAGGTATATAGTACCCCAAATTATAAAGGTAAGTCGGGCAGGAGCAACAAAAAAGTTAATTTCTCGATCAAAAAGCGACCAACCCACCTAATTATAATTTTTAATTAATAGCTTAATATCTCATTTATAATAGTTGGTAGACATTTGACAATATCAAATCTACTTTTTCTCCCAGAGACTCTTGAATTAGAGGACATCCGACTTACCTTTTTCATCTTGGGCACTGTACACACAGAAAAGAAAATTATCATGATTATCCCAATTAAATAACAATTTTGAGCAAAATTATCGATTCTAATTTGATAAAATTACTCCTTTTTTTATTAAGATACTAGATGAAATTAGCTACTCCTAAAATTCTTCAAATTCATGTAAGTTAGTCTAATAGCTTTATCTTTTTTATCATTTTATCTAATGGATATTTTTAATTCAAGATTTGGAAGATGATCATTTAGAAAAGTTTAAATGTACCAATTTATTAAAATTACTTTCAAAAGTATTTTTCAAAATAATAAAAAATTTATTTAAATAAACGCGATTAAACATGACATTTTTTCGCGTTTTTTAAAAAATATTAAAATAAATAAAAAAATTTATAAAATGGCTAAAATACATAAGGTTTTTCTTTAAAATGTGATTTAACTCGAAACAAAACACAAAACGCGTTTTTTTTCTCGGTTAAGTTATTACCCTAGGTTTACTAAAAAAATAGGGCATAAAATAAAAATCTAATGACTTATGTTCTCTTTATGTTTAACTAAACATAATATCAAATACATGTTGATAACTAATACAAAATTTATATTGAATGTCTGGTATAGTTAGCAATTTGAAAACTAGTTAAAAAAAATATTTTAATAATATAAATAAATATGTTTTTCAAAAAAGTATTTTCTACGGTATTTTTGCATTATTTTAAAATTTCTTCCTCAAAAATTTCACGATTTATGTGGCCACCCGAATTTGTCCGTTTTTTGACCGCCCATAATTTTATGGCCGTATTATTTGGCGGTCAAAAATTTAGACTGTTTAGATGACCGGCCAAATTTTTAGCCGTGATTAATTATTTTTTATTAATTCTGCTTCTCTTTTGATGTTTCCTAGTGACCGCAAAAAACCGTCCATGAAATGGACCGGTTTCTGACCACATCCAACGCTGATAAAAAGCGAAGTATTAAAATTAATGATTTTAAATCGTCTCAAATAAGTTTCTGTAAAGTAAATCACGTAGTAAATCATTTATCATGATTAATTGGAAAAAAATGGTACTTACAGTAAATACAGTAATCCCAAGAACTTGGTTTGGATGTCTCAAAAAAATTGATTTTTCAAAGCCTAAGATAGCAAAGATGCTAATCTTTGATCCTGAAAGCCAACTAAAAAGGCGAAATTTTCAAGTTTGATTTAATAGAAAGTTTAACAAAACTTTTTTTTACAGCAAATTATTTATCACTTTCATGCAAATGATTTATTACCTGATAGACTTGGCAAAAAATATTTATTTTGTATTTTTGATGAATATTATTCAATAAAAAATTTAATAAGTAAATTTTCACTGTTTTATCTAAAATAAAATTGATGAGCGAAAATAAAACTTGTTATTTACCCTCATATTCGCTATTTAATCTAATTTTTCTTTAAAAAACCGTAAAATAATTTTTTTAATTTCAAAATCATCGATTTCAAAACCGACCATACATTAGACTCAAATACAAATTAAGTATATTTGTAAAAAAAGATGAGTACGAACTAACAAAAATATGCTCTGAAGACACTAAAAAAAAAGAAAATCAACATTGTTTTGTATAAAATTATGTAATAAAATGTAAAAATATTTAAAATTTCTAGTTAAAAAATGCTAAAAAAATCTATAAAGTTCAATAAAAATCAAATTTTTGTTCGAAAAATTGGCCGTCAGCATTTTTGTTAAGTTTTACTTTAATTAACGTAATATTAAATCATTTTACGTAAGTTAACATTTTATTACATCCTACTTTTGATGTAATATTACCCGTTCTGTAATTTTTTATAACAAGTCAAAATATTTGAAATATTTGAAAAAACTTAAATTAGTAAAAATTTGATTTAGATTTTTATCCTTTATTTTACAAAAACAATTTTGGTAATTCATCAGATTTCCATTCAATTATTTCAATAGAAAATTTAATTCCTAGTAAAAATACGGATTTTGGATTTTTTGTGTTTTAATAGGTGTTAAATAGTAAAACATTCAATGTTTAATTTAACCGTCCAGTACCTAAAATTACAAAATCAATTGATTGTTTTTTATCAAATTGTTTGTTAATTTAGTATTTCAATTTTAACCTTTTGCAATTCTCCAAAAGAAATTTGGTTGAAAACAGAAGAATTTTTGCAGAAAAATGTACGAAAACCTCTATTAATTCTTTAAAGATTCTTTAAATTTTTGTTGACTGAGTCATCAATAATTTCTTTTTTTTAATCTAATTTTTTTTTTAAAGATACTTAGTTTCATGTAGTTTCACTTTCAAATTTTAAAAAGCTTGATTTTGACTGATGAAAAAAAAATTATTTTTGTAATTTTTGAAAGGATTTTATCAAAATTCACAATCCCGTAAAAAGCTTTCAAATAATAAACTGAATTTTTTTAAGTCAATTTTTAAAAGTATTTATTATAACACCAGCATGAAATTTTTATTTTTTAGTTAAATTCTCATAGCTGTCAAGTTAAATATGTGGCAAACAAGTAAAAGGTATTGAAATACACAAAACACAACAAAATTCTATTTGTTTACCACATATGATGGTCGTGTGATCAGCAAATTTACAATTCATTGAGGATTTTTTTTCAAATATATTAGCGAAAATAAAATTAATAAAAATTGGCTAATTTGCTCTAAAATTTTTTATTCCAAAATCAACTGGTTATTAAAAATAATTTATGAAAAATCGCTAAAAACTTTTATTAATTTAATTTAATTTGTTTTAAATTCTGTGCACCGGACTTCAAAACTAAATGAACAATAGTAAATTTAAAAAATTTAAATTGTTTTAAAAGCTAATTCTTAAATTTTGTTGCAAAATATTTTTGAATTTTTAAAGAGATTTAATTTCGAACTTTGAAATACTAATTGGATTTTATGACTTTGGGAGTAATTTAATAAGAGGATTTGAAAAAACTACGATTTGCCAAGTTTTTAATATGGGTTAGGGAAAATTTTTTCGATTTTTTAAATGAACAAGATTAAAGTTTAAAAAAGAAGAAAAAAAATTTCCAATAACAAGATGAAATATTCAATTTAAGGATTGAAAACCAGGAAGGATTAATTAACTTAGCCTTTGTCTAATATAAATTTTTTTTATTGTTTAAATTGAAAAATTTTAGATAATATTTTTTAACCTTTACTTAAATTAAATGTCTTAAATTAAATGTCATAGCTTTTAATTTAAGTAACTTGATTATATTGATCCTTCAAATTGATTTAAATACTTTTGGATTTTATTTAGTAATTTTAATACTTTTTGCGACAGATATGTTCTTGAATAAATTTCAAGCCTTGATTAATTATTTTTTATTAATTCCGCTTCACTTTTTATGTTGCCTAGTGAGTTGGATTATTGCGATGATCTGAAATTGTTTTAAAAATGAACCGAATTATTTTGAGAGCGTCATAAAATTTTCTTTCTTACGCACTAAAAACTGTGTCATCTAAACTAAAGGACCATAATTTTAGATATTAATCAATCATTTGATTTGATGAACATATTCCCAGACTCTTTATAATTATATGTCAGAAAATTTTTGCTTAAATAAAAAAAAATTAAAATATTGATTTCATTAATTTAAGCTTGCTGAATAAAATAACTTGAGCAATAAAAATTAAATAAATATTCAAGCTATTATTTAGTCTATTTTTAGTGAATATATGAAAAAAAAACTTGAAATTCAATCGAGTTTGTATTGTTTATTAGATAACATCAATTCTAATTGAATAAATCACTAGAGATTTTTTCCATTTCCTATTTGTTTCAATAAGTTTGCCTAAAATTTAATCAAATGATAATAATAAACGCCTTTGAATTATTATTTTCCTGGAGGAAAAAGTGAAAGCTTTCATTGCATTGGGCGTCTATTACTTATATTTACATAGAGGGTTTGAATAATAGTCGTCGAATTTATCCAAATATTTAAGGGATTACAAGTCAAGTTTAGTAAATAAATAGGAAATAAAGTTAGCTATTAATCTTTTGTTTGCTTTTCCTATTGATTTGACTACAATTTTAGCAATTTTTTATTTGCTTGTCATTATTTTAAAAATAAAAATACCCTAAATCTAAAATGTAATATTGATAATTGTGAAATCGTTTTCATTTAATGTTAAATCATACTTTTTAAAAATTTTACTTGGTTAGCAGACAAAATAAAATTTATTCATCGACAGAATATGCTTTAAAGAAAAAAGTTTAAGTTTATTTAATTTCAAAGTTTGTGAAATTTTTATTGCCGATAAAATATCACATTTTTCTTTCAATTCTTTATTTTTTTAATTAAGTATCCCTTAGATTAAAGAAGATAAAAAACAAGCATAAAAATTATTATAAGAATTTATAAGCGAATTTATAAGTTTTGACTTGAGGAAGTAAATAATTATGAATAATTTTATCAAAACAAAGCTTTAGGCTTTTTTATTTAAAAAAGTTCAAGGTATTAAGTGAATAGAGTAAAATAGAGACTTATGGTAGCTTATTAAGATTATTCACTTCATTGAAAATAAGTAGAGTTATTAAATTAAAAAAAATTGCATAGCTAAAAATACCAATTTTTCGTTTTTAAATATTTAATCCTAGGTTAAAAATAAAATCTTTGCTCTATGAAGTATTAAAATAATCTTAATAAAATAAAAATTTATCATTTAATGTTTTTAGCTGTGCAAGCGGTCCTCGAATTGGGTAAAATTTTTTAAACATTTTTTACTTTTTTTTCAAAAAAAGGCGGCCAAACTGGATGGCAAATCAGAGGCTTCAAAATAGGTCATTTTTTTAAATTCTTGATTAAAATTTAAAAGTCAGAATATTTTGAACATAAGGTTTCAAGTTTTATCTTCTTTTCGGTCAACATTTTAACTAAAGTATTTAAAATGATAAATTGTTTTTTTTTTTAAATCAATATTTTGAAGCCAATTTTTGATTATAATTAAATGTTATTTTTCTGTCTGAAATATTTTTATCACAGTGTAAAAATTAAAATTTCTTATTTGAAAACTTATCAGTTAATTATTTTGTTCAATTTAGGAAAATTGAGAAGCAAATGTATTTTTGTTTAAATAAATTGATTTATGTAAATTAAAACTTGTTTAAAAATTTTATCTCTTGAATATAAATCGAGCGATCTTAATTTCATTTAGTCGAGTGTAAATATCGAATTTTTGCTTCGCGCTGTATGCAGTTCACAAGCCGCCAAAGAATCCTCAATAAAGTCGAACATCTCAAAAACTTATTTGTTAACTTTTTTTCTAGATATGATAGAGGAAAACAATTCAAAAACAAATTATCTGCAAAACAAAAATTATGCCAAAAGCATTATACGAATTTTTAAATTCAAAATAACTATTAAAATAATAATTATACTGTTGATAATCAATATATTAATTAGTATCTCAATACTATGCCAGCAGTCGAATTTTAACTTTTTTTACAAAAAATACTGCATTCAGAACGATCACATCTATGACGAAAAAGAACTATTAAACTCGCTGAACTCGTTCCGTTTGTACAATAAAATAAGCTTCAAACGAACCAAGAGGCCTGCACTGCTCACAAATGATTTGAATTCGGATTTTAAGCTTGACAAGTATTTGATTACAGACATGAAAACAAGCGGGTTCAAGCTGGGCAGTTTTTATGAGCCAAGGATATTGATAAACAATGAGCAGAAATGTAGAAAAAAAAATGACTCAATTTTAATAGTATGCCTTATTCATTCGCATAAAAACAACTATTTGAGGCGCAAGGCCATGCGGGACACATGGCTCACCATGGATGAAATACAGCTCTCTCAGCTAACCAATTTAACATTTTTTAAATACCAAAGAATACAGATTGAGCATGTGTTTTTAATTGGAAGCGATGATAAAAATGGTACTTTTTTGGCCATAAAATCTGAATCGCACCTTTTCAAAGACATCATTGTTATTGACACGGTGGATAATTACAAAAATCTAATTTATAAACACCTGACCGTAGTGAATTGGGTGCTCAAGTACTGTTCGAAAGCAACTTTTGTAATGAAAATAGATGACGATGTATTCGTCAATATAAAGTCACTGAGTAAGCATTTGGTGGAAAAATTTTCCATAGAACCAAAGTCATCAAAGTTTATTTATTGTAATATAAACGAAATGGCTTATCCGATGCGCAAAAATGCTTCAAAGTGGTATGTGGATGCGGACACGTATCCGTTCACTTTGTATCCAAAATACTGTGAAGGTTTTGCATACATAACCAATGTAGCAACCATGGAGTTGATGCATGAACAGAGCAAAATAATTCCGCGGTTTTGGATTGATGATGTGTACTTTACGGGTCTTTTGTTACACGGGATACCTGGCATAAATTGGTTCGACTTCAAAAATGAACTCAAGTGGTCGTACTACGATTTCTGGGATCTTGGCAATACTCTCAAAATTTATGAGTTGTATGCCAAATTTTTGAAATTTTTT
The DNA here is from genome assembly GCA_010279815.1 of Brachionus plicatilis. Taxonomy (NCBI): domain Eukaryota; kingdom Metazoa; phylum Rotifera; class Eurotatoria; order Ploima; family Brachionidae; genus Brachionus; species Brachionus plicatilis. The sequence goes on from QEOQ01000204.1 coordinate 107,245, forward strand.
AAAATCAATGCCATTGATTTTTATTTGTCAGACTTTTTTGTTGTTTTGCATTCGCAATTAGATAATAAAGAGATAAATTATAACTTGATTCCAATAGAGTCTAATCTCATTCCGCTGATTAATAAAACTTGGAGTTTTAGTAAAAAAGAAAGTTTTCAATTTTATAAATGTTTGAAAAGTAAGAAAAATTTTTTAAATGTAAATTGTTCAAGTTTATTGTCGTCAAATGAAAACGAAACATTATTGTATGTTAATTTTTACGAATTTTGTATTAATTTATGGAAAAAAACTATTGCATAAAAATTTTGTTTTGATGGATTTATTTATTTTTTCATGTAAATAAATTAATTTATTTTATATTTGTAATTTCAGATTTGCTTTAGATTTAAATTAGAAGAAGATTGTAAAAATTATAAAAAACATTTTCTTTTTTTTTTAATTTGGTAATAAATTATTTTGGCTTACTATTTTATTTTTACCAAAAAATATACCATTAAACAAAAAAAATTTATCTCTTATAAAAAATCATCTATTTTATTTATTTATTTATTTAATTAAAGTTTAAGTCCCATGTACAAATTGAAATAAAAATTAATAGAAAATTAAATATCCATTAAAAAAAAAATAAAAAAAATTTATCTCTTATAAAAAATCATCTATTAATTTAGTTCAATTTATCGAATAATATATATGTTAATGTACAAAATGTTGTTTTTTAAATTCTAATTAGAATTGTTTAAAAGTCATTAAGTCAAAGTCAAGTCCTTTGACTTTAAAGATCAAGAGAGAAGTCATGTCAAAAGACTTAATTTCGAAATTTCTAAAGACTTTAAAATGACTTTTTTTCTGACTTTTGCACAAGTCTGATTCTAATTCCAATCTTTTTCGTACCAGTCTTTTGCCTTTGGTTTTCTACCGCGCTTTTTTCGAAACCATATCTTTAAAGCTAAAACAGATTTGTATCAGTTTAGTCTTAACTGCGGACAGCTACAATATATTTGAAAAATTTTCCAAATTATTTCTATTTTTATAAATTTTTTCAAATATTATTAAACAATTTTTTACATATACAGGTGCTAAATACCCATATAGCTTTGTTTAACTCTACCCTATGTATACATCTTTTGAGTTCATTAAATTGATCAAAATCAAATTTAAAATTCTTTGTAACTTTCGAATTCAATCATTTTATAAATGTTTATTGGAGCATAAGCGACTTTTTATATTTAAGCCTTAAATATTAGAAGTCAAAAATTCCTATATTAAAATTTTTTTCTATGCATGTGAACATATTTTGGAAACTTAATTTTTTTTTGGTGAAAAAATAAATACAATGGTTAGAAAAAGAAATTATTCCCAATTATTTAAAAAAAGTATAGCAGTAGTAAATATAGCTGCGACACAGAGATACCTGTGTGGATGTAGGTTATTAGGCTACATCATATCAGCTCTTATCTGTGCTGCTAATGGCTATACTCGGTATACCGATATCCTCAGATCTCCGGACACCGGATCCAGTTTAGCTTTAAAGTTGTTCACATTATTCGCATTAACTATACTGGGAGGTTGTAAATTCCAAGCATAGATATTAAGAAAGAGTTTTTAATTAAAGTGAGTATTTTGACCACTAATCTTTGACACTAATTTCATTTATACCCGCCAAAAAAAATGAATTTCTTTTTCTCCAGGCCATACTTATCTAGGAATTAGCTTTCTCGTTCTTGAATTAAGACCATTTATTCAAAATTTGATCAACTAAGATTTTAGTTTATTTAGTTAAAGTTATAATGATTTCAAAAAGTAAGTGTTTCGAAATAAATAGATTCATTTTGTGGATATTGGATACAAATGAATTAGAGAATAAACTGCTCAAAATGCAAAACGAGTTTTTTAGAGCTGCTTTAAACAAACAATATACAGAACAAATTTTTAAAATTATGAAATATTTATTTAAAAAAAAATTAAAATTTTATCGTTTTGTAATATCTTTTAATTCTTTTAAATTTGTACAAAGAAATGAAAAAAAAAATTTTAATTAAATTTTGTGAGAACGTGTATTTCTATTTTTATTTTTGTACTAATTTTTCTTATTGCATTATTTTTTGTTTTTTATTCCAACATATTTATTAGTAATATTTTAGTTTTCATATTCTTCAAAAAAACGACTTTTTTTTATTTATTTACCGTATAATTTTATAAAGTGAAAAAAGACAAATTTTTTAAATATTTGATACAGAAAAAAAAAATAAAACAATTAACTGAAAATTCGTTTTAGCTACCAAAGTGAGATTTATGTGCCATGCTTTACAGGATAAATTCTGTTGTAGCTTATTTTTATTTTTATGTTAAGACTTTGAATTAACAACTAAAATAATTTACTATAAAAAATAGCAGTAAGCTTTAATCTTTAAATTACGATTTTAACTAACTTACTGTACTAAAAACGATACAATATATTCTTTTATGTTTTTTTTTAAACAATGCTTTCTTTTACTATTATTAAAAAATAAAACTTAAAAAAATTTCGAAATTATGTACCGCAAGGTTTAATGTTCACGAAATTCAAAACTTTAGTGCTATCTGAATTTCACATTTTTGACTCAAAATTCGTAATCTACGCCCTCAAAAACCTCAGGAAAAAAATTTTTTTGAAGGGGACAAAAAAAAAATTTTCTACACCCAGGGCTCCAAAAATAGCAAATCTTTTAAAAAGTTATTGTTCTTTAAGACTCAAAATCTCAAAGATAAAACTTAAAAATATTAAAAAAGTATATATATTCTGAAAGAGTATAAAATTCTCTACAAGCTAATGTAATTTAGAAAAAAAAAAAAAGGGTGTGGCGGTTTTTGTTGGCTAAAAAATGGAAAAAAGTGTCTTTTTTCTGGTTTAAATCGTATCTCCTCCGAGGGATCAATTATGACCCGATTTATTTTTTTTTTAAAAAAATCTAGACAAAATTCTGAACAAATCTATGGTTTTAATTTTTTATTTTATTGCTTTATTTCTCTTAAAAAATCTCTTTAAATCATGTGATTTTTAACAAATTTGTCAAATTTGTATTCTTTTAATAGAATTTTTAGATTAAACCAAAGAATTCGATATTTTTAGGTGCTCAGCTACTGTTTTTTTCAATTTTCCTGAAAAATATGCTTTTAGAACCTGACCGTATGTCGCACCATTGAGCAAGAACAAATCAGACATTTCCAAGAATAATGGAAGTTCTAGCCGAAGCAAAAGAAAAGTATTTGGGTTCTGAGATTTCAAAAAAAATTAATTAGACGATATTGGCGGTGTTTAGGAGGTTACAATAATAGTGCGACATACGGTCAGGTTCTAAAAGCATATTTTTCAGGAAAATTGAAAAAAACAGTAGCTGAGCACCTAAAAATATCGAATTCTTTGGTTTAATCTAAAAATTCTATTAAAAGAATACAAATTTGACAAATTTGTTAAAAATCACATGATTTAAAGAGATTTTTTAAGAGAAATAAAGCAATAAAATAAAAAATTAAAACCATAGATTTGTTCAGAATTTTGTCTAGATTTTTTTAAAAAAAAAATAAATCGGGTCATAATTGATCCCTCGGAGGAGATACGATTTAAACCAGAAAAAAGACACTTTTTTCCATTTTTTAGCCAACAAAAACCGCCACACCCTTTTTTTTTTTTTCTAAATTACATTAGCTTGTAGAGAATTTTATACTCTTTCAGAATATATATACTTTTTTAATATTTTTAAGTTTTATCTTTGAGATTTTGAGTCTTAAAGAACAATAACTTTTTAAAAGATTTGCTATTTTTGGAGCCCTGGGTGTAGAAAATTTTTTTTTTGTCCCCTTCAAAAAAATTTTTTTCCTGAGGTTTTTGAGGGCGTAGATTACGAATTTTGAGTCAAAAATGTGAAATTCAGATAGCACTAAAGTTTTGAATTTCGTGAACCTTAGTTAAATGCAATTTGATCGCCACGAAAATAACAAGATTATTTAACAACACAAAGCTGTGACATATCAATGAAAAATGAACATAAATACTTATGCAACAACAGAAAAAATCAATGTTCAATTTTTGAAAATTTGCAATGTAATGTAGGTAACTGACTGAATTTTAATAAATTTATAAAAAATTCTAGATATTCCATTTCATTGTAAACAAAAGCTTAAATGTTTATTTCTGGGTTATTTTTTTTACTTGCTTTTTTTTATACATAATGAATAACTCGTGAGATGTTACATGAAATAAATGGTTCCCCACAATCAAAAAACTTTTCACCACACACCAAGAACTTTTTAACACAAATCACTACATAACACATTTTTTTGTGCCGAATTCAAAAAAAAATTATTTATACATATTTAACCAAATAACTGGTTAACAAAAATTTTTTGTGGTGATAAAAAAATTCAAAAAATTTTTTATTTAATATTTTTTCAAATAGTGTTTATAAAATTATATATAAAAAAATTAAATATTAAATTAACAAAATAATTAAATTAAAATCTATTTTAAGGAAAACCAATTTACAGCTAATTATGGACGACCTTTATTAGGTTTATTAACAAATTCGCCCGATTCTCATATAATATTAGCCCTGCATCATTCAATGAATTGTCATTGTTTTTTCTTTTTCGTTTTATTTTTTTTGGATTTTTAATTTTCAAAAATTTGGAAATTTTTTTTTACTCCGTAAAATCATAGGCATTTTATTATCTAAAATATTTAGTAGAAGTTTTTAATAGATATTTAAAAAAAATTTTGCTTAGAAGTTTTTATTTTGTGGAGAGCAGTTTTTGTCTTAGTCAAGTTCACAAGGTAATCACTTTGGTAATTATTTTTGTGCTGAAAATTTTTTCTTTGTGGGGAAAAGTTTTTGATTTGTGGGTGACAGTTTTTTGTTTGTGGGGACTAGGTAGATCCGATGTTGCATTAAATAAAGAATATGGTGAATCATTGATTTCTTATTGATTTATTTTTTCTAAATTGTTAATTGAGCAAAATTAAAAAAATCCATAAATTTTAATTTAATCTTTTAAAATAAAAAAAGTGAGAAAAACAAAAAATAAATTTAATAAAATAAAAAATATAAGTGATTTTAGATAGTAAAGATTTGAACGTTTGCCAGTTCAAGAAAAAAAATAAAAATAAAATGTAAAAAATAGGAAAAGGAAATAGATTTTGTAAATTCCAAATTGAATGCAAATTTATTGACCTTGTCTTTTTTTGAAATTAAATGCTATATTTTTTTCTTTGATCAATTTTCAGAGTTAAATATTCCATTTTAATATTGGCTGTAAAAAAGTGTTATATTTTTTGAAGGAATTCTCTAAAGTTAAGTTTTTTAGTTTCAAAATCCCTTTAAAGTGATAGAAAACTAACTAGCTAACTTTTTATACTGGTATTTTTTTAAATAGTAAGATTAGTGTTAGGTGAGGAACTAAATTTTACACTTTATTAGATTGAAATTACATAGTATTTGGCATAATCGTCTCAAAATGCCTTTGTTCAAAATAAAATTTTGTTGGCAATTTTTTTTGAAAAAATTTTAAATTCTGTATTGTAAATAGATTCACTCTATTGAATGTCAATAATAAATGTTTTTTTTTTAAATAACAGGTGTAGAATAAAAAATGACACAAAATTAATTTTATCATGAAAATTTTTTTATTCAACAAAGGCTTTAAATTTTTTTTTAATTATTACTGAACTCTCCTTTTTTAATATAAAAATAGTATCAGTAAAGGTATTGAACTCCATGACGACGCATGATATCGAACCTAAAGCAAATAGTCTTGGCATGGTCTTGTACAACTTTTGGGTCTATATTGCTCAGGCAAGTGAGAATTTTGTTTTCGAGTTGCTTAAGATTTTTGGCCTTCCAATCACCCTTATAAACTTTAGCTTTCAAATTTCCCCAAAAATCTTCGATTAGTCGTGCTTTTGGTACTTTTTCTGGATTCACTTCTTTGGCAACATACCATATATTTTTATATAACATATAACTGTACCATATTTGCATAATGAGATGATGCTAAGTCGGGCCAAAATACATAATGATAATATTCTTTAATTATTGGTTCAAGTCGTTTCTTAATACACTCTCCAAGGTGACCCGATTTATGAATGAAATAGGCTCTAAGTTTAGCAACCATTAGTTTCGTCGCAATTTTAGCAGGTCTACCACTTCCTTTTTTTCTATTGAAAGTTTTATCTTTTTCTATAACATCTAGCCAACGATAAGCAGAACGTTTTTTGTATCCAAGACCAGTGAATCGCCTTACAACTTTAGCTTTTGGCAAATTTTGTACAACTTTGTAAAAAGTTGTAAAAATCTTTTTTGATAGTTTTGTACATTTTCTACTGACAACTTATCGAAGATTTAACTTAATGATATAATTTTTATTTATTTTAAAGCAAGGATCAGTCTGATTTTAAATTTTGAAAAAATTGGGAAAGGTCTTGTCCACTCTTATAGCAAATAAACTAAACTATTGTGCCATTTTTTATTCTACACCCGTTATTTAAAGATAGGCTAAATATGTAACTACTCTAAAGTTAAATGAATAAAGTTAGATATTATCAAAACAACACCAAATTTAATTAGAACCAATTTATTGCTTACCCGTCTATTAATGCATTATTTATTCTACTTTTCTAAGGATATTCTTATCTTATCTTAATTCTGTTTTTTTTGTTGTTACTTCAATTTTGATTTAGTCAAACATCATCCAAAGTTTTGTGTCCCAAGTGTCCAAAATGGTGGAGGCAATAACATAAATTGAAAATTTTAAAATATATATTTGATTTTATGAAAAATTTTTTAATTTCACAAAATTTATCAATAATGCAACAAAATTTTAGAATAGACAACTTGTCTAAACTTGTTTGTAAAATAATGATTATTTTAGTTTTTAATGTAAATTAAAATTAACGAAAAATTCATTCAAAAATTCAATAAAAAAATACATTTTTAAAACTACTTTTATTTTATATTTTAAGCAAATTCGGTGAAAAAAAAGTAGACAACATTTCTATGATCATTGTAAATATTTAACTTATAGACTGAATAGAGTCACTCTAAAATATGGTTATACTTGAATAATTTTGCTTATTAGACTATTTTTTTATGATATTCATAGCAATAACAATAATTTTTAAGATGATATTTTTGGATACAAATCGAACTCAAGCCATATGTATTTACTCGAATTATTTCACCATAAATTTTGAACCCGTCAGACGACATAATACTAGTAGATGGCTCCAAAATGATTGTGCCATCAAAAACCGCATCATTAGGCGAAGTCTGAAAAATAATACTATATCTGTCTTTTTTGGAGCCATATATTTGCGCGTCCAAAATTTTTGACAATTTTAACTTCATACAAATATCTTGGTAATCTTTTAAAAGCACATTGTTGATATGGTCAACCATAAATTTTGCTGCCTTGAGTATCTGTGGATCGGATAGATCTACATCAATTGATAATTCACATGCACATAAATATTCAGGTATATGCGCCTGCTTGCAATTCCGATTAGGTAATTTTGTAAAAAGGCTATGTCCTTTTTGGTTTTGTTTTCTTTTTTCCAAATCTTCTAGATATGCACTTGTCTTGAAATCAGTAGATATATCCTTCTGGTCTAAGAGTACATGTGTCAAAGTTTCATAAATGTCCCACCATGTAGTCAATTCTATAAATAAAAATTAAATTCAATTTTTTTTTCAAATTTAGAATTAAATTACTTTTGGTGTTTTGACTGAGAGTTTCTTTTAAGTTTGGCTTTTCTCTCATTATTTTTTTGGGAAAAAGCATACTGAACATGGGCAATTTTTCCTCTATTTTACCGATGAAATTTTTACGTATGGCATGAAGTCTATGTCCATGGTCACCCATAAAAATAAACAGTGTATTTTCGCGGAATTTATCTGTAAATAAATACTTGAATAAATCTAAAATATCGTTATCGATCCAAAAAAGTCGTTCTAAATAGTCATGACTCATTTCGTTTATTTTGACTAGACCGAATCTTGGTAAATTACTTATATTGTTTAATTTTTCAAAATCTAAATTAAATTTTTCCAGAGACTTTATCCATTCAATAGAGATTTCGTGCAGAAGTTTGTTATAGTAGCATGGTTTTGAATTAGAGTTCAATGAGGTCGGCGGATAAGAGGAGCTGGCATATAATGATAACCAGAACGAGCGCAGATAATAATCAGTCGGATTTTTTCTGAAGCCAAATTTCAAATTGTTAAAGGTGCATTCTTTCCATTCTTCGGAAAAATACGTGAGATACATTCTTTAAAATAGAAATTAAAATTAATAATTATTTTTTTGGAGTAAATCTCAGATTTTGCAATTTTAGATTAAAGCAGTAAATTTACTTTAAATTTAGAAAAAAATTTTTTTTTCAAAAAAAACTAAAGAAAATTGTTATTTTTTTTAAGTTAATTTTTCTATCAAAAAAGCGGAATATAAAATTTTTATCAATTTCTTCAAATGACTTAAAAAACAGAACATCATTGCATTAATAAGATCAAGTCTAATTACGTCAAAAGTAGAAAGGTTAACAAATTATAGCAAATGAATTCTTGTTAAGTGAGATTTTAAATCTTTACCTTTAGTGCAATAACCACAAAAAATAATATTCAAGCATTGAAATTTAATTTAAAATTCAAAAATTAATTTTTTTTCGAAACTAACTATAAAATGTATTGTTTTTGCTTATTGTTTTTTAATTACCTATTTACTTGTTACTATTTCAGTATGATTAACTGTTTGAAAAATGTAAAAGATCCTCTATTTTTTTGATATTTTTTTAACAAACTTTATACATTTTATAAAGAATTTAATAATTTTGTTGAATGAATATTAAAATATGGAATAAATTGGTTAAATTATTAATTAGGAAAAATTTAAATAATTTTACATTTTTAAATTTTCATTTATTCATATTTTTTAATATTTTTTATTTAATTTTTCATAATTAAATAATTCTTAAATTATTTTGTTTTTGTAAGAATCATAATAAATTGAAAAAAAGATAAACCGCAATTAAAATTTTTTTAATAATTTTTCTTTCTTTTTTATTTTTTTATTTTTAAAAATTTTCATATAATTAAAAATGAAACCATATTATCAAAATTGTGATTCACTTTTGTAAGATCCTTTTTGAAATATTGTATTTAATTTTTTAATACCACTTATGCGTCAATGCTGCCAAAAAGTATGAAATATATAGATCTAGGATTTCTGATTCAATATTTCAAAATATTAAAAAATTGAATCGGTAAAATAGAAACTAATAAATGAAAGCAGGTAGAGATTATATTTCAACTGCTGAAATTAGACGCAATAGTCATTGCATCATTAGACAGCTTACTTGACTAGAAGCTAAAAAAAATTGACGGACTGGCCTCAATTTTTGGGACGTGACTAAATTTTTTGGCTCATTTTTTTTTGTAAATTATAAAAGTTTACATTATTTATAACCTCGTCCTCCATTATTTGACAATAAGTAGACTTTTAAAAATAAATTTTTTTTTTTTTTTTTAAATTAACTATTTTTTTTCATTTATAATTAGATAGATTTTCAAGTAAATATCCAAATTAATATTGCCCATCAGCAAAAGAGCTTGACCCATTTTTGAATTAAACTATAGTTAAAACTTGTTAAAGGCTGACTACTTAAGGATCATTACCGAATTTAATGCTAAAAGCATGTTGTGTTTTTATGTTTGAATTAATTTTTCATTCTATTTTCATTCATTCTAAATTCATTTCAATTTAAAATTTTAGTAATGACGACTTTTCAGTTTAATTTTTTAGCTTAACTAAACAAATTTTGTTACTTTTTTGAGTAATCGCGTAATGTTCAATTGAAAAATCAAAAAATCCTTAAAAATGATTGAGTCTATTAAATCTTTAAAGATCTAAAAAAGCTTAATTCAACTTTTTGGATTAACTAAAAAATTTTAAATTTGAAAAAAAATTAAATTTAGTTTAAAAATTCAATATTTCGCGTTTTAAGTATATCCTTAATTTCCTAAAATTATCATTACTAATCAAAATTAATTTATCTTTTTGTGAAAAAAGTTTATATTAATGACTGTTCAAGGACTAAAATTTGCCTAATTTAAAAACAAATTTTTCTTCCATATTTTATTGATTGTTTAATTATTTTCAGTTAAAAAAAAATTTATTTCGCTTTTTTTCTTATGCTTATTCTCATTTTTGTTAAAAAGTTGAATTGATATTTTAAATATTTAAAAAAAGTAAAAAATTACTTTGAGCTGAAATTTTTCCACAAGAATGGTACGTCATCAAATGGCACGGGGATTTCAAGCTTTGATTTCTTTTTTTCTGTTAAATTCTTTTTAAAGACAACGCCGGGATCAAGATTAGTCAACATTGGTACTAAATTTTGGAATGTATTTTCACCAACAATATGATGCTTCTCAAAGAGGAAAAAATTTTCAAGCGTTTTTAGATATTCTAAAGTTTTTGGCAAAGCTCTTTTCATGCTAGACAATGAGACAGCGTCTAGAACAAATATCATGACATTAACTTTGGAACTTCCGTCTAACGATTTTTCTGGTAAATTTTTGTAGAAATCATGTATAGCTCTTGGCTGAATTAAGGAATGAACATATTCGTATGCGACTTGGTCGCCTTTTAGACATCTAACTTTAAAAAAATCATCTATAACTACCAAAGGACTTTCAAATTGTCTAAATGTTCCCAGTGCAAAGCTATCTCTTTCGACTGTATCTCTCACAACAGCGGCGTATTCACATTGTGTTATTGACCCACCATAATAATTAGTATTTACTGTTTGATTTATATAAAGCTTTCTGTCAGCTATGTAAGTAAGAGGTTCATGCTTTATACATTTATCGTATCGAGGAATTTTTGCAAAAAGATTCTTTATTCTAGGATCCCATTCGTTTAGTTTATTAATTTTGCATTCATACTCTTGAATTGGTGGCGAATATGGTTGGTCTGAAACCCGGGTATAATTATGCCTGGCTCTAAAGTCTTTGAAAACAAATACGGAATAAAAAAAAGCAACTGTCAATATTGGATAAATTATTTTTGACTTCTTTAAATAGCGAAAAAAAAAAAAAGGATATTTTAGAAGTGCCATGATTTTAAAATTCGTAAATTTTTTTACTCTATCATTATCTAAATAAAATATTATATATTATTTTCTTTTTATTACTTTTTTGTATATTTAATTAAATTTTTTAAATTTATTAGAGGTAAGATATTTTAATTTAAGAAAAATTATTTTAAAAACAAAAACATAATTTTGAAAAATAAATCTTAATTAAAATTTTTTTATGAAAAAAACTCACAAAACACGATAAATTGTGACGTGTTTTCATTTAGTTAAATTAGATAGTATCCACGGTTACGTTCTGAAAAATCTAAATTTCTGATTTAGTGAGAGCAAATTTAAAAGAAATTTTTATCACCTTAAAACTGGATTCTTTTTATTCAAAACCCTTTGATATGAAGATACTTAGAATTTTTTTCGACAAATATTTAATTATGGCTTAGTATTTGAATAGAATTTTTTTATCTACATAACTAAACAATACTAATCATTTAATTCAAAATATTTTGATTGTTTAGAGGATTTAGAAAATTTTCATAAAAATTTAAGATTTTTTTAATTCATGCAAGAAAATTTTCAAAATCAATAAATTTATGAAATAATTCTTAAATAAATCTTTTTGCGTGATATTGTTTAATTAAAATAAAAATATATTTAACAAAAAAATCAAGCCGTATTCGTTTCAAATTTACTTTATTATTGAAAAGAAATAGAAAAGTTTTTAATTCTTTTCAAAAAAAAAATTTGTGACCTCTAAATTCATAATTTCAAATCATTCTAATGGAAAAAATTAGGTTCGGATTAAAGGCTTTTAACGTAATCTGAAATTTTTCATAATTTCTTTATTTTTTTTTTGTAATACATAAAAACTGAAACGTTCCATTAAAATATTTGACTTTTTTGAAAAAAGTATCACTTTTTGTATTTTTTTAATTATATTAAACAAAACTTTTTCACTCAATTTATATTTTAATCGTTGAAGTCTTTAACAAGCTATTAAAAATAATTAATTGGATTTTAAGACATATTTAATTGACTTAAAATATCACCCTTTATCACACTTTAGTTATCTTTTGGTTTATCGTATTTTTTTTCGTCTCATTAATTAGAAATCATTTTAATTAATGCTCATGAAGATATAAAGTGTTCTAAAGAAATCGAATAACTGAATAAAAATTACAAAAAACAATTGCTCCAATGTAAACAAATTTTTTGATTTTTAATATTTTTTATTTTGGAAAAATAAGTTTTTTGAAATACACCAGATGCCATGAATGATTTGAAAAATGTCTTATATAATATTGTTGATATTTTTATTTTGAATTTTTTTATACTAAGATATTCTAAAATGAAATTATGTAACTCAAGATTTTTTAAAAAAATTCTTCAAAAATCCGAATTTTTTTCACAATATTGGTTTTTGATACTAAAAATTTCTAAATGATAAATTATTTTTTTTGTAGTTGAAAAATTAAAAAAATATCTAATAGAAAAATATGCGCTAAAAGCATAATGAAACAAAATTAAAGAAATATTTTTTTGATATTATAAACACAATTAGATCGATAATGGTTCATTCTGGTTAAGAAAGACAAAAATTTTAAATCCTTTAGTCAAAAATAAATTTTTTTAAGCTATACCTTAAAAATAATAAAAATTAGTGGCTATTTTATTGCTCTTCATACCATTTAAAATATTACTGAATTCATTAACAAGAAAAAAGAGAGGTAGTCAAAAAAGTCTTTAAAATTTCTATAAAACGAAGATTTTTTTTAATACTCTTTTTATCTATCTATAAAGACTTAAAACTTATTTATTTTGAATCGATTAATAAATAAAATTTCTATATTTCTTTTATTTTTAGCTTAATAAGTATTAGATAGGAGATGATCCCGGTTAATTTGGAATGATCATTATTCTCCCTTTAAGCCTTGTGTTGAGTAGATTTGATAAAAATAAAATAAAAGTAAACACAAATTTGATCAGTTACAAGACAGATTCAATTTTGATTATGGAACATTTTGTGTGTTTAAAAGTTAATAAATATTAGGATAAAAATTGTGTATTCTGAAAAGTTTTGGGTGCACGTTGATAACTGTAAATGCCTTAAATGTCATGTTTTACTAAACTGAATGAGTAAATTTAAGTTAATCCATGAAGCCTTTATGTATCGTCTTTTTATTATAATAAATCACAAAGTAAAATTTAAGTCATGATAAAAGGAATTCTAAAGCTAGGCTTAATTTATCTAATGTTCTGACAAAATGATGATTAAAAGAGGTTCATTAATATATTAACTTGAGATAAGATTAGAGCGAAGCAAAAAGAAATTATTATTTTAATAATAATAAATAAATTGTCCCTTTCTATCCTTGTTGATAATGGAAAGGCGCTCATTTCCTTTTCCAATGGCTTTTTGAGTGATAGCTCCCATCTTACACAGAGGTTGCTGCATCGAGTTGATCTTCTAGGCCACAATCATTACCCTGTAGAAATTAGTGCCCCTTTTTTATGACGAAGAAATGGATTAAGAAGTGGAAAATTTTAAAATGAGTAAATTCTTGAAAAAAAATTATTTAATTATTAAAATAATTAAAAAAAAATAAATGATATTAATTCTTTTACCGAATTGAATATTTAGTTTTAAATTCAAAAAGAACTTTAATTATTCAGGTGGTAATTTTTTTTGGAATTAAAAAATATCTGTCTATTATCTGTTTTTTTCGGTATTAAAACGATCACGTTTGTAATAAAAAAAATAAACATTAAATGGAAAATAAAAGATAAAAAATGCTTCTTAATGACTTTTAAATGGTGCTGTTTCATACATCTCTCGGGTAATATACGTATATGATAAACTAAGAAAACTTTTATTTTAAAGGTTAAAAAAATTAACTATGGGTTCTTGAAATTTTTTAGTTTTTGAAATCAGTGTATGGCTGTTTTTTCAACTTTTTGAGTAGAGCTATTATTATTCAATTCCTAAAACGTCTTGATATAAAAATATGTTCTAGAAAAAAAAAGAATCTTGTAAAAATTTCCTATATTTACAAAGTAGAATTAAGTTACACTTTAACCGAAAACATACATTTTTTTTAGTTTTTGTTTTCTATAGGGATGATTGATCCTTAAGATCAACTTTTTTACTAAAAATCAGAAATTGAACGGGTTATTTTTTAACTTTTTTTAAACATTAATCAGTCCAACGAAAAAGTCAAAATGCAACTCAATTTCCTAAAAAAATCATTGAAATTTAATTTTTAACTCTTAATTTGGTGAATTATTAGAATCTGTAGATTCTCTTGTGGTCTAGCATTTAATTTTTCAGAAAAGTTCTGTGAATATTGTATTGAGCAAAAACAAAAATGTAAATTCTGCAAAATTCTGCAAAATTTATCAATTGATTCAAATCTTTATTGCCTAAATTTAGGAAGCATTGAAAATGAGAAATTAAGAATTAAAAACTCTCTTTGTACTTTTTGTACTTTATCAGAATTTTATTTTATTCTGATCCTTTTTGTCCTTTCTTTACTTTTTGATTATTAAAATAAAGATATTAACTGATTAATTTTTATTAAGTACAGAAAGTATGAAAATGAACAGGAAAAAATTATTAAAAGTTACTTTTAAGCACAATAATTGCAAAAATTTCGCTCTGGCCGAAGGCCACCAATTCGAAACGATCGCAAAAGCCCATTTATTTTAGGCTTTGCTTAGACACCTATTTAAATCACATTTTCTTCTATTACTCCTATTTCTAAATTTTTTTTTTTTTATTGAAAAGAGCATATTTATATTTGTGATACATTTTTAAAAATTAGGGCTATAATCTAACGTCATTATGATATAAAATATTCAATCTCAAATTCCTACACAAAAAATCAAAGGAGGGATGTTGAGACAATTGTGTGAGGAATATTTTACTTCAGTTGGATTTCCTTTCTCATAAGTAAGCACCATTGTTCCGTCATGTATGATCTAAATGAAATTTCATATAACTAACATTAAAATCACACATTTCTGATGAACTAACGCAATTTAACCACAACTTCTTTTTAAAGTAATTTATGTGGTCTTAAAGGTAAAAATTAATTTTAGCTTTTAAATGGCTTGAAGATACAATTATAATGCTTTTGGTTTTATTTGCTACGTAAATATTGTATTTATATATTTAAATTTTTTTTCTTAAGGGACTTAACTTTTTGCCATTGTAATAATGATGAAATAGCATTAATGCAATTTTAAAAAATTTCAAAAATTTATTTGTTGTTGTCTAGATTTGAAAGAAAGTTTTAATGTTTTAGTTTGCATGATCATTTTATTTTGATTAATTAATGATTTCAAGCTTTAATAAAATTTTAAAAAACATTTTCACTTATTCTTGGAATTTTCTAGGCTATTCAAAAATTTTTCATATAATTCAAAATTTGAAGATTTAAATTTACCGAAAGATCTTGAAAAAAAGATGTTTTCTATAAAGTTGTCTAAATTTTGAAGTTTTTTAAAAGTTTAATCGAAGTTAGCTAGGTTCTCTTAATTTTGTACATTAATAAGAATTTAGTAAATAATAAAAACAATCGTTAATAGAAATTAAATTTAAATTTATAATAAAGAAAATATATTGAAAATAATTTAGACACCTGTGCGTAACAGGATTTATTATAAATATTAGTTATATTTTTAACATATTTTCTAATAGGTAATATGATGAGTATTCAAATAAGCTTTAAAATAATATTTTAAGATACTTCAAAAAAATTAGCCAAAAATATGGTGTAAAAAACAGCGTATCAGGTTTTATTGAAAATTATAAATCAAATCAGAATTTATAATCTTAATCAATGCATCAAGTTTTATTGAAATATACAAAAAATAAAAACTAAAAATTCATTTAAAAACAATTTTTCTAGTTTATTCAAAATCAGAATTTTTATTAATTAAAATACCGTTAACTCGTGTTAACGACTCTAAGAATAAAACCCAAATCCAACCTTTTTTCTTTTAAAGCTAATTACATAAGGTTCCAGAAATTCAAAACTTAAGTGCTACCTAAATTTCTAATTTTTGACTTCAAATTCGTAAACTATGTCCTTTGAAACCCAAAAATTCATTTTTTGTGATATAAGGGAAATATCTATTATGATCATCCTTCTTGAAAGAAAACTTCACAATCCGATTCCTCTGTTTCAGACTCTGATAAAAATAAAGATTCTTGATAATTATTATTATTATCAGGTTCAACATCAACTTCCATTTTATCATCATTTTCATAATCAATATTTTTTTTTTACAAAATACTCCAAGGTTACTAGTACGGGAACGGATAAATTTAGACTTTGGTGGTATAATAATAATATTTAATGGGATTGGTTTCAATATTTAGTTAAAATATTCAAAAAATTGTTAAAATAATTAAAAAATTCAAAATTTGAATCAAATCACATGATTTTGATACTTCATTTAAATAAAATAAAAGATAAATTCAAAAAAGTAATAGGAGTAAATTTTAGGATTTTAAAGGACGTAGTTTACGAATTTAAAGTCAAAAATTAGAAATTTAGATAGCACTTAAGTTTTGAATTTCTGGAACCTTAAATTTTTTTTTTAATTTTTGTGACTTAAACTTAAAACTGTGACTTATAAACAAGTCTGATTAAGAACTAGCTAAACAATTTGTGTTGATTTTTTCTTAAATATTTAATCAACATATTTGTGACACTTAAGTAAATAAATAAAGATAATTAAAACTGAAAAATAATTGCTACGTTTTGTACGGTACGTTTGGTATGGTCAGTACGCTTGATACGGTACAGTTGGTACGATACGCTTGGTACGACGCCGCTTTTGGTTCGGTACGGCATCGATGATGGCACGGTTTTAGGTCGCGACCATTAGGGCCGTGTCGTTTCAAACGAAGTAACGACTGTAGAAACTATGTAATTAACTCTAAAAGAAAAAAGGTTAGATTTGAGCTTTACTCTTAGAGTCGTTAACATGAGTTTACGGTAATTAATTTATTCAAAATATTTGATTTTACTTTATTTTTTTAAAAAAATGAACCTAAATAATTAGCCTTTGGTAAGTCATTTGGATTGACTTTAAAATCTCTTTAAGTGAAAAAAACAAAAAAAATTTAAATTCAAATTTTTCAATCAAAACACAAACATCGAATTAGATGGTAGTTTCGATTGCGTAATAAAGGCGGTGTAGATAATCAACTCGATGCAGTAACCTCTGTGCCAGGTCGGAGCCGTTGCTCAAAAAGATCCTTGAAAAGGAGATGAGCGCCTTCCCATTATCCGCTAGGATAGAAATAGACATATTATAATGATAAAAACAGACTTGTTTAAAAGTCAGGAAAAAAAAGTCTTAACAAGTCAAAAACAAGTCAAAGTGTGACTTGGATTTGAAAATATATTTTTTAAAAATTAAAAGTCTTAAATTTTTTTATATTTTGATTTTTTATATATTTTTTAATATTTTTTATCTTGTTTAATTTATTTCTAAAATTTTTTTAAGCACAAATATTTTTGTTTTTTATTAATAAATTCACTTAAAGAATATCACAATTATGTGAATTATTTAAAAAATCATGTTTCAATATTTACATTGAAAAAGAAATTTAAACAAATATTTTTATTTTTCCAGGATAAAAAAAATCAATACTTATAATTTTTTTATTTATTTTAATTCTATTCCTAAAATAAGTAAAAATTCTGACTTCTTTTTTTTAAATTTTTGTAACAAGTCAAAGTCCTGACTTGCACTTGACTTGTGACTTGTGACTTTTATACAAATCTCGATAAAAATAATAAGTTTAAAAGTTTAAATTAGATGATTTTACCAATTTTTGATTTAAAATTTTAAAAGTTTTTGAATCTGTTGTAAACTCAGGCATTTTGTTCAAATTATTGCTCAGACCTGCATAATTATCGACAACTTTGGTTGCTCTAAGTTGAACCTTAAGCAATTAATGAAGTGGTGACTTTAGTTATTTTGATTAATTTCACAAAATACTTTACAGCATTTATTTTTGGGCTTATCTGGCAAGTCATTAATAAAGATAGCAAAAAAAAAAGTTACTAAAACTGAACATAAGTTAATAATTATTATTTTATTTTTTTTTATTATACTTAATTATTAAAAATTGTTGATTTTCCAACTATTTGAATAATTATCTAATGTAGACTTAAAATTATTTTAATGTAAATTTAACCATTGTGATTTACACTAATAATGAATAGGTGGTTTTTGGATGTTTCCATTTTAGGATTTTCATAAATTTCCTGATGAAAAAATTAGAATCTTATATTGCCTGTTTTTTGACTCTAAATATTTTTTGAACAATAAATTATTTTTGATCCTAATTTAATATTTTTAAAAAAAAATTAAGTAAAATAAAACAATTTTTAGTTTTTTTTTTCTTGAAAATGTTTTATACATATTATTTAAAAACTATTAGTAACACAATAAATTGCAAAAAAAATCTTAAATAAATAACGCCGAAAATAAATAGAGCCGAAAATAAATAGGAATGAATCAATTTTTGAAGTAAAAATTTCAAAAGTCTTGTTTAAAAAAAAAGTTTCTATTAAAATTTTAAAAACAAACAATTAAAAATTCAGGTTGAAGCTGATTTTAAAATTTGAAAAAATTTTAAACTCTAAAATTTTTAAAATAAAAAATCTAGATTCTATTTTTGCTTAAATTCTTTTTTTTTGAAATTTATAGCTAGTTACATTATCAAAATAAGTCTATTATAAAAATTGAAAACAAGATAACAGATTAAAAATTAAAACAATTGATAAAAGCCCTACCATAATTGATAATAAAATATTATCTATTTTCAAATTTTCTTGCTCACTATTTATAACTCTTTTTTATTGTTTCAAAAAAATTATTCATATGATTAAAAATGCTAGCAAATGCGATCAAAATTAAAGAATACAAATTTTTATTTTTATTTATTTGTATTAAATTAATGATGTTATTTTTTTTTCTTGATTTGAAATACAAATACAAAAAATTCCAGGAAGTCAATATTTGCTTGTTTCAAAATCTAAAATTCGAGCCAAAACCTGAGACAAACACATTTACTATCAAAAATTCAAACAATGTTTCCAAAATATTAAGCAAAGCATTTTATAAAATTAAAGCGTTTCATTTTACTGCATTTGGAGATTACTTCCAAGAACCGATTGCTAGACTAATTTTGAAGCATTTTTTTTCCATAAACGAAACTGGTTACACCGAACCGCAGCCTCATAGTAACAAGTACATTTCTGATCCCCATGAAATAGCTAATATGATTACTCTTTTTTCGATAATAATATGCATTCCAAGTATTGTATTTTTGGCTTCAAATAATTGGAAAAAAAGATTATTTGTGTGTGTTACTTTTCAAATAAAAAGTATCTCCGATTATATTGACGGCCCAATTATTCGAAATTTTACTTCTCCAAATTTCTCTAGCAGCTCATTCAACTATGGAAGATTTTTAGATGGTCTGGCAAGTGGAATACCTATTACTTTTTTCTTGATTGGATCTTATATTTACATTTTTCGATCTTTAAAGTTAACTATGTTATCGCTAAGTAATCAAGATTATAACCAGCTCAATATTTTTTACAAATTGTGGTTCCGAGTGTCTAGTTATGTTTTTAAAAAATTTAGGATTTTAAATATAAATTTTTATTCTAAATTGCCAAAAAGTGACAATGAATTGAAAGATAATAATTTAAACATTAGATTACTCAAAGAGGTTTATTTTAAAATGACTATTTTTTTAATTTATTTCGTTTTGTCTGGAATTCAATGGAATTGGAGTATAAATAAGTACCGAGATAAATTTTCAAAAGAATTTGTTTCACAAGTAAGTAATGATTTGGTTTAAAATTTATTCATGATTTTCGAAAAATTATCACAAAAGTTAAATAAAATTTGAGCAATAATTTGGTTCAAATTTTAGTGTTTGAATTACAAAATGTATCCAATGTTGAAATAACATTGATAAAGTTCGATGTTTCAAATATTTTTTCAGTTTCAAATGAAAAGTAATTTTAAGTTAATATTTCAAGCATTTTCATATTTGAAATTAAACTCTTAAGTGAAATAGAATGAGTCAATTTTAATTTGGAAATTTGAAAAAAATATTGAAAATTCTTTTTTAACTTTTAAATTTGAACATGAAAGTAATTTTATTGTCCAGTATATCCCGTGCAACGAAAAACGCCTTAATAAACGCCCGATTAACGCACGTTAAACAAGCGTTTTTAGGGCGTTTTTTACGATAGTCTAACGTTTTCACGCGTGAAAATGTGAGCGTTATATAGAGCCAAAAAACGCCTGAAAAAACGCTATCAAAATTCATAAATTTTTCGATATTCTCGATATTTAAAGTAAAAGAACGTGAGTGAAAGTGAGCAAGGTCTTGGAAAAGTTCTGCTGTTGACGGTGAAGGAGGAAAAAAAATTTAGAAAATACTAAAATACTATTTAATATAAATTTTCACTTTTTAGAAAGAATGAAAAAAATATTAAAATTTTTTAAAAATATCTCCTGTAACGTAACATAACTTGTCTTTAAAAATTTTTAACTAATAATCACAAAAAATAGGAAGATCAAATTAAATTAAAAAAAACACTCGTTTTTCAGGCGTTTTTTATTTTTCGGAGACAAAATGAATCAACATTATTAGAAAAACCTTTTTACAATTTAGTCTTTTAAAGCAGAGTGATAAGTCGATTTTCGAAGAGTGATTTTAAATGGTTTTAATTTTTTAATTTTTAATTTTATTTTTGGTAGCAAATTTTTTTGTAATATAGCGACATCTTTGTCGATTTCACTGTAGTTAATTAACTTAACATGAGCTTATGTGGCAAAATGTAATTTATTGTACATTTTTATATTTTTACATTTTTAAGAGAAGAAAAAAAATTCTCAAAATCAAAAAATCTAAAAAAATTTTCATTTTCAAGAAAAGTAATAATAAATTCGCAATTAATTAATAGGGATTTTCAAAATATTATCCTTGGTTTTTTCATTAAAATTTTTCTAAAACTCCTTTTTAAGTAATTGCGAATTTATTATTACTTTTCTTGAATGAAAATTTTTTTAGATTTTTTGATTTTGAGAATTTTTTTTCTTCTCTCAAAAATATAAAAATGTAAAAATATAAAAATGTACAATAAATTACATTTTGCCGCTTATGTTACGTCTAACGAAGAAGGTCGGATAGATGGGCCCAATGATACTTATGTATATATTACATTACATCAAATTACATTTACCATCAAAAAAATTATAACGAAAAATTTTAAATTTTCTTGAGAAATTTCCTGTCATGAAAAATCTCAAAATTTCCTTTGTATAATTTTACTTTCAAAGGGCATACTTGTTTATTTAGGTGAAAAAAAAAATTGTAACTAACTATAATTTAATTATCAGAGTTTTGCAAAGATAATTTTTAAATTTAAATTCAAATCTTTTGACTTGACATTTGATGTTGTTCAATTTTTATAAAATTAAAATGAACATCACATAGCGAGTGCATTGGGTTGTGGAGTATTTACATCAAAAAATTAGAATGCGATTCACATTCTTTATTTTTCATTAGTCTTTTACCAAAATTACTTTAATGTTTTTAATTTTGAACTTAATATCTTAATGAAAAGCAGATAAAAGAATCAAGAGTACATATTCGTTTATTAGTTTTGTATGTGCAGATTAGTTTTGGGAAACGATATTGTGATTACTATAAAACTTAATTGATTTTTATTTTGTGCAAATTGTAATTTTTAAGTTTTTAAATTAATAAAAAGTAAATTTTAAATAATACTATTTATTGACAAAAAAACCTGTATAGACCTCATAGGTCAAAAAGTTATAAAAAAAATAATTTCAAAATTAAATAAAATAAATATAAAAGTAATTGATGATGATTTTGATGTCTTGATTTTTATTTTCATGGAATCAATAATAAAATTGAGTCAATCATTTATTTAAATTTGTGTCTTAATTTTTTTCAAAATATGTTAAATTATTTTTTTAATTCTTAAAAATAAATATTTTAAGAAGCAAGGTAAAGAAATCAACATTATGACTGGTGCTAATTTTGTTGATTTGATGATGCTACGTTACACAAGCGGACTATTCATGGAAGATGTTTACTGCATATTTATTTGTTTTAACAAAGATTGGGTATTTTTTCTTACAAACTAAAAATTTATTATTTAGATTTTTATTTTTAAGTTATTTATAAGAAACGGCTCAGTTATTTTGTTTGTATTATTAATAGTAAAAGTTATATTTTCATTTTATTTATTCGCATAATTTTTACCAATAAAAATATTTTTTAAGTAAATTTAATAAATCATTTTTAGTTGATTCCAAAAAAATATTATCTTATATTTAAAGAAACTAAAGAGGATTAAGAAAAATGATTTTTTCTGATTGCTTAAATGAAAATTCTGAAGCTTATTTTTAGCCAAAAATAACTACTTGACTATTAATCATTCGTTGATAAAATTCATCAAGATTCTTTATCTAAATTATCTGATTCTTTTATATAGAAGCTCTTTCAGTTAAATGAATTGAGACTTTTTACAAGATGAGTCAATACTTCGTGTAGCTCTTCTAATAATTTAGTCATGGTATCCGAGTTAGCGGCGACTTTGATGTCTAATAGATCTAAGTTACGCAAACTGCCCTGCAAAGTATATGATATAAGTATGTATCATTTGTACATATTCTGTTTGGGTCTGTTTATACCTTTTTTAATAAATAGTAAATGATGTTTTATCTAAGCTATTAGCTAATTGTTTGCATTTGTCAGATTTAAAGTTGAACTTCTAAAGATCATTATTTTAATTTAAAATCTTGGAAGGGTAGTTGTCACTTGTCAATTATTGCAAGAGACGATATAAAATACATAGCAGAAATTATTCACATTTTTTGTTTTTTTCGCTGATTTCGCTTTTTATATTTATCTTTTAATTATTTATTTGATAAAAACTTTCCGAATTATTTGTTTAGTTAAAAAAAAAGATTTTTCTATCAAATAAACAAAAGTTTTATTGTAATACATCCAATCAAGATCGTAAAGAGAGTATTTAAAGATCATTTTAAAATTCTAACTTTATATGATGATTGAACCATAAGAAAATTATTCAGATGATGAGAGTAAAAACTTTTTTATTGTAATTTAATGCTGCTCGCTGAGCTCAAGATTTACTTATATTTGTTTATTGTAAATCTTTAATAAAATAATCAAAATAACATAAAATTCATTAAATTTTATTAAGAAATTAACAAAATTTTGTAATAATTCAGGTTTTCAGCATTAGTTCTAATAAAGAATTACACAAAAATTTAGACGCACTAATTTTTATCATATCTTTTTTTAGTAAAACTTAATAAGATTAAATTTTGTTTTAAAAATTTATTAAATAAAAATTGATTTTTAATAAAACTAACTCTTTCCTTCAAATTGACATAAAAAAAACATGATAATTAGATTTTCACTACGCTGATAAATTGAAAGAAAATTAAGACCATAAAAACGTCAATCAAAAATTTTTCAAAAAAATTTAGACGCATAATTAATCTCTTATTGAAACTTATTAAATTAACTTCAATGGATCTCTAAATATTTGAATCTAACAATTATTCAATGGATGTTGATTTCATAAATAAAACATCGATTTAAAAGTTTCGATTCCGAGTCAGTAATATGTGACCAACACAGTGAAATAATTATGAACCTTGGTTAAAAAAAAGGGGAAAAAATAAGATGTCGGATAATTGGTCTCCTAAAAGATAAGACTAAAAGCAATAGTGAAATAGCTAAATTAGTGGTGTGTGAGAACCACATTAAAAAATTATGATGTATATGGGACCCTAAAGGAATCAATAAGGCCTGGGAGACCAAAAAAGCTCACTTATATAGACCAGAATAGTTTATTTATACAAGTAAGAAAAAATCTAACAATAAGTAGAAAGAAGTTGGCTTCTGAGTTTAATTCAAGGTTCAAAAATGTTAATTAAAAATAATACATTTTATTACAAAGTTAAAGAAGACTGAATGCTTTTATAAAAAAAACAACTTTTCACCAATATTTATTTAAAAAATTTCAATCAGGATTTATAAAAAAATTTTAATAGGAAAGCAAAAAAAATTGGTAATCAGATGACCAAAAAGAGATTTTGCTATAATAATAGAAAATATGCTATAATTCGCTTTGATTTTTTAACGTTTTATTAATAAATTCGAATTTATAAAAATTAAAAATAATAATAATTAATAATTAAAAATAATTAATTATATATTTTCTAAATTTTAACTTAAAAACTTTTGTCGTTTTAACTTATGTCTCCAAGATAATTTCCAGAAAAAACATTAAAAGATTATATATTGACTTAGAGCAATATTTTTCGTCCCTTTGCATCAAACAAGATTCCTATGTTAAGAAATGTGTTTCAAATATATACAGAAAATTTCAGAGAACTCTCCAAAAATTCAAACTTATTTAAATTTCTTTTTTAAAAAAGATGGATTATTTAATTTTTCTACCTTTTTTATCATATTATTAATATAATATTATATTTAAATTTCTCAATGGGACTTAAAATTAAGAAACAATCAAAGATTTTTAAATTTTTTTATTTTTAACTAATAATTTTAAAGAAAGATATTTTTCTTTGAATTATTTTGATTAACAATTATTTCAAATCGAAATTTTTGACATATTTCTAAGAAAATCGATCAATGAAAACCACGCAGAATGTTTTAATTATTTAATTTAATCTTTTTTTTATTTTGAATTTGCTAATTTTAGATTTTCTTACGGTGAAATTTTTGAATTTTTAGACTAATATCCTTCAAATCGTAAAATCTTGAATGTCTAATTTCAATAATTAAGCTAATTTTTACTTAATAATTATACTAAATTTTTTCTATTTTAATTTTGTTAAAAGTACATAAAAATAATACCGAGAAAAAAATTGATTGTACAATGACAGTCACCATATATTAATTGATTAGTATAATAAATATTTTGATCAGTATTTAATATATAATGATAAGTAAATTACTTTAAATAAATTAGTAAATAATTTAAATATTATCATTATTTTTTTAAAATTAGATTAGTATTTAATGTTAAGGGAAATTTAATTATTAAAAGTAAAATCTATTAATTTGTAATGAAATGTATTATTGATTAAAAAAACAAACAGTCAAATAAATAAAAAGGAATTTTTATCAATTAATTAAGCTTTTGTTGTCTTCCTCTTTTGCGTTTTATACCAATCCGTTACATCTTTTGCTGCTGGTGGTGGTTTGGCATAATATAATCTAATTGCAAGACCGAAAGAATTTTTGCACATGTAATGCTTGAAAAGGTTGGACAAGTGCATTTACCTTGTTTCTAATTGACTGCCATATCATCATATCATCTCCTTTATTACATATTTGACAATCAATAAAATTACTCAATTCTATCTCAACTTATATTATCTTTGTTCACTTTCTGTAAAAAGATACATAAATGAAAAATTTCAAAATAAAATGATAAAAAATACTTTGAAAAAAAAATTCTACAATAAATTTTCAATTAAAATAATGATTTTTTTATGATGATTTTATTTAAAGATTTTATTTGATCCAGTTTTTAATTTAATGAAAATTTCCATAAATAAAACTTGACGTATTGTAAAAATTAGTTTATTTATCATTGCCGGGCAAAAGCTCTCTTTGATTTAAATTAAATATTTTCAAAAAAAATTCTGCTCAATTCTTTTTAATATTTAAGAGTAGATTGTTTTTATTAACAGAGCTTCGCTTGCTGACAAAAATGACAAAAAGGCCATAATTATTCATTTTTTATTAATATTATCTATATGTTATTTTATTAATTAAAAATGTGGTTTAAATTTTACATTTCTTAAATTTTGGATCAAAATGAGGAAAAATAAATTTTTTAAGAATTTATTGTAAATGTTGTGAATGACTGGTATTGTATTTCCTATAAATTTCTATAATTAAAAAAAAATCATCAAAATTTTAGAGTCTATTTTACATACTTATAATTTGTAAAAAAAATTCTCCAGTTAAAATAAACAAGAAATTTTTTTTGTATTTAAAAATACTGTTAAAAGTGATTTTCACGTAGAAAATTTTGGCATTTTCCACTAAATTTAGTTTGATAAAATTGTGGTGAAAGAGATCAACTCAATAGAGCTAACTTTGTGTCGTAACCGTTGATCAAAAAGGCGCTGAAGAAGAGACAAGAGCCTCACTACCAATTATTCTGTTGGATGGCATGGACAAAAAAAATGAATTTTCTTTAATATATTTGTAAAATAATTTTTAAATGAGATTTTTAAAAAATAATAACTAATCAAAATAGCAACAATATTTTTAAATTTTTAAAATTAAATTTTTTTATTGATACCTCCTGCTTACTTTTTAAAAATATGCATTGCTTCTGAATTTTTGTGAAACACAGTTAAAGGACACATTATCATGATAGATAATGAGAGAGGAAATTGAGTTAAATATTAATTTATAGATAACTACCTCCAATCGTCAAGCAATAAATCATTTACCGATAAGATACAAAAACACTTATTCGAAATCAAACACCAACACCACTAGCTGCGCAACATTTGCCAACACGAACTATAGAATAAGTCAATCTGAGCACACTTCGATCACAATGACTCAAATTTCTGATTTAATCATCAGTCTTAATTACTTGAGTAATAATAAAAAACTAATTGATTAGATCAATTTTTTCTAAGGCCTAAATGTTAAATCTATTTATCTAATTGGTTGAGTATTCGAATCGGATACATAAAAATATATGATTAGATACATCTATCTAATTATCTGGCCAATAAAATATTTTTCGCATAGCACTAATTAAACTAGACGTTCTAAGAACCAATTAGAAACGTAATCAATACTCTAAGACTTATTAAAAATGATCTAAATAACAATTAAGAAAAGAGAAATTTTATTATAAATTTGAATTGAAGCAAAAAATTTTCAAAAAATTAAGTCACATCTCGAAAATAAAAAAATCTAAATTAAAATGTCATTTTCTGCCAACGCACACAATCAGTGGTACAAACCGCAATACAGCTTCTTGGAACAAGGTAAACACTTCTTTTTGTATTCGTTTTTCCGGTATCATTCTTCAAAAAAATAAGCTCAATTAATATTCTTTGCGCTAATTGCGCCTTAATAAAATATAAACAGATACTAATCGATCAGTTATGGTTAAGATATCAAATAAATTGATGCGCGATGCATACTTGAATTTCAAACAAAAAAAGAAAAGAAAAGATATACACGGTCTAAACATTGGAATAAAATAAACAAGTTAAAATTTCAAAAATAATAGATAAGTTAGTTAATTTTTTGATTAATCTGGTAATTTTATATCCGGTGAATTTTGCTGAGCCGAATAAGAACCGAGAGAAAATTTTAAACAGACATCATTTTCATATGTTTACATTACTAAGAACTTGAATGATCAAAGCATCGCCGCAAAGCCAAATAAAAATTGGCTTTATGCGAAGCTATTTAAAAGGTATACGTCGATTCTAATTACCGAGTTATTTGATTTTTTTGTTCAAAAATATAAAATTTAGTTACAATTAAATTTGGCAAAAATTATCAGTAATTAATTTGAAGTATTTTGAGCTTTTAATTCGAGATGATATTTGAATTTTTAATTTTTCCTCTTTTTTTTTTTTTAAATTTTTTCTCCATTTAAGTGTCACAAAAAAGATGCGATATTGAGCAAAAAGAAATGAAAGGGGTGAATAGCGAAAATTTGGTAAAAAAAGGTTGTATTCAGCTGTGGCAATTTTTGCTCCAATTGTTGAACAGTAAGGGAAACGAGTCAATAATAGAGTGGACCAAAAAGAGCTCATCTGAATTCAAGCTGTTGGACCCGGAAGAGGTGGCCAGGCTGTGGGGCATTCAAAAGAACCGACCGACAATGAACTACGACAAGCTGAGCAGATCTCTGAGGTACTACTATGAAAAAGGAATAATGCAGAAAGTGTCCGGCGAGCGCTATGTCTACAAATTTATAAACTTTGAGGAGTTGTGTGCCAACAATTGTGTTGTCCTTAAGTCTGAACAAATTGAGGATAAAAAATCCAGGAAGAATTCAGAATTAAAAAGGTCCAAGTTAAAGACAGTAAGTGATAAACATGGAGCTAGTTCTGGCAGGTATGTTCCATATTCTAGGCCACAATGCAATTTACCACAAATCACAATAAATAATCTAAACTATGAAATAAAGAACTCAAATAATTATATTGTAGCCAATCCTAGTTTTTGTGAAAATAGTATATACACTTCTAGTCTTTATAATTGTAAACTAAACTACCCATTAGTTCCTAATGACAGACTATCTAGTTCTTTTGACAACCCTGGGCCCGTGAGCTATGAGAATTTTTGTCCAAAGAGCCCACAATCACCAAAATCTGCCTGTGTTAATCAGAATGTCACTTCGACGCCAAATTACTACAATTACTACAAGAACTATCCGTACAATAATGTGTACAACTACAATCCGATCTACAATTTATACAATGGGTCGGCTTACGCGCAGAAAAACGAGTCAAACAACAACCAGAATTATTCTGACAGCTATTATGAGTATGACGCGAACGGCTCGGTCGTATATCAGAATAGCAATAATCACAAAGATTCGGGCTATTACGAGAATTACGGATATTTCTCTGGCTATGAACTAAATGTGAATAATCCTTCTTCTTCTACATCATTGTCACCTTCGTCTGTCACATCAAGCAATAGTTCTATGTCTAATGTGTACCCATATAAAACCGAAAATAATTCGTCACCAAACAGCTTTTATTTTTAATAATTATTTTTTTCATTTTTTAATCCTTTTTATGTAAATCTTACCTTTTTTTAAATAGCAGATGTTTTTAAGCGTTTTTATTTTTCGAATAAAACTTATTAAATAAAATTTCACCTAGGCTTAAATCCAAAATAAAAATTTTTAATAATCCTATTTTGACAATAGAGATTAGAATAAATACTGAAATAATTATTGGAAAAAACTATTCTTAAAACTTCTAAATATTTTTTGATTCAAATAATTTATTTTAATTGATATCCTATCAATTAAAAAAAATAATTTTAAATTAAATTTATTATTGATTGATCTCAAAAATCAATATTGCCATTATATTTGTGTATTTTTATTCGTAGAAAAATGATTTTATTAATAGAAATACCAATATATATTTGTTGTTTATAAATTGACTGTATCAATATTTTCAAGCAACTTTTTAGTTTTTAACTTTTTTTTAATTCTTATTTTACTGAGGCGATTGCTAAACAAATTTTTATTTTATT
Source organism: Brachionus plicatilis (assembly GCA_010279815.1). Classification (NCBI taxonomy): domain Eukaryota; kingdom Metazoa; phylum Rotifera; class Eurotatoria; order Ploima; family Brachionidae; genus Brachionus; species Brachionus plicatilis. The sequence continues at coordinate 136,767 of QEOQ01000204.1, forward strand.
ACTCCGATTCAAATAAAAAAAATCCAATTCGATTTATTTTTAGTTACAAGTGTCATTTATTGTATATACAGTTATTTATGAGTCAAATAGATATTCTATTTGAGCAATTCTTAGTATTTTACAACTAAATAGCGGCAACATTCTAATAATTATACATTATATTACGATATTACTATTAAACCAGTCTCTTAAAATTAATAAAATTAAAAACTGGTTTTAAGTTATAGTTGAATTTTTGTTTAGACTTGAGTTTTATTTAAGAGTTAAATTTTATTTCGTTGAAATTTTCAAGTCGTCTATGAGATGCATTAGACAAAAAACATTTAATAATAGAATATCATAAAAAATATCCAAAAGATTGATAAGTAAAATTAATTTTTTTAAAATAATTTATTTAATTTATTTTTACTAGAAGTTTGTACATAAAATTAATAGCCTTTAATAATTAAGAAAAATACGAAATCTGGTTGCTCCGAATTTTTATGATAGATGTGTAATAACTTTTTGCTAATTTATAGATTGCTACTTTTGAAAAAAAAGTATAAAAGCGTAGAGCATGGTCAAAATAAGGCCCATATTTGTTTAAAAAATATCAAAAGAATTGGACTTTTACTCAAGGAGCATTATAGAATTTTTTTTGAAAGAAAATATTGATTGACTAGGATGTCTTCATCGCCTTATTTGATCTTTTCTGGATACAATTTTTCTTATTTGCAAAAATCATGCAGAATGTCTTAGACGAGTTAATTTCAATTTTTTAATGATATACCATTTATTTAAAATCTTTGCTGTAAAATTCAAACTTTTCAAAGCTGTTTCAAGCTCTTGATCAGAGATAATAATTGTAGTGTCATCTGTAAAAATTTTGATTTTTAAATTTTTAAATTACAATGTTAAATCATTAACAAGAATAAGAAAAAGGAATGGATCCAAAACTGATTCCTGCCGTATATTTAAATTTAATTTTAGGAGTTTAAGCATTTCATTGCCAGTTCTAACTAATCTATGTTAAAAATAATAGGAAAGAAGATTTTAAGAAGAATTGTCAAAACCATAATAAAAAAAGTTTGAAAAGTTATAAATTTGAATCTATGGCATCAAAGTCTTTACTTAAGCCAATAAACAAAGAGACAGTTGTTAGTTTCTTTTCTTTGGCTCTTTTTATCTCACTTAAATACTCCCATTCAAATTCAAATCAAATTTTTGAAGCCGAGAAACGTAAAAGGGGTTACAATTAAGTTTTTAAATAAATATTAAAAAAAAATGATTTGTTTACTGATAAATATGAAATTGAAAAATTTTCTTAAAAAATAAAATTTTCAATTTTTTTTCAATAAAAAATACATAAATTATTAGAAATTAGATATATTCATGAACTAAATTTTATAAATTTTAATTTTTAGATAATATTTGGGAATTTTGAAAAATTAATTTTCTCAAAATAATCATTAAAACTAGCTGCAATTTTAGTTAAGATAAAATTGAAAATTAAATTCACAATATCAAACAATTAATGTGATATAAATATATAGGACAAATTAATATAGAGATAAATTTAATGGAAAAATTCAAATGTATTTAAATAGAAAATATTATAACTTAATCTATTAAGGTTTCAAAAATATGAATTTTGATCAATTAATATTATTACTATGGAAAATTTATCAAGTGCAAAAACGCACTCCAGTTCTTACTATTCTGGAATTGCTTTTGCCTGCTATCTTAAGCATCATATTGCTTCCAATCAGACAAATGATAAATACCGATGATCTGGTTAATAACACAGTTTACGATGCATTCAATTTGGAAGATTTTGATAACAATTTTATCATTTATAAAAATTCCACTTTTGGCTACTACCCCAATACTTCCCAAAGAACAAATGAAATAATCAAAAGTGTGTCGGAAAAATTTCATCTGAATTTTGAGTGTTGGCATTTAATCTTTCACTTTTTTAATAAATAAATAATAACAATTTTTAAGCATTCAAAACTGAGGCTCAAATGGTCGAATACTTATGCTCTGATCTTACATATCATTTATTCGGAATCGGTGTTCTAGATGATAGATTTGAAAATTTTACTTACCAGTTGAGATTTCCTCATTCGCCGCGCTATCAAGATCCAGTAAATGAATGGAAAGAATGGAAGACCCATCAAATTTTCCCAAAGTTTGAAACTCTTGGACCCAGAGATAAGTCTAGCAAATATGGTGGTGCTCCAGGTTTTTAGATTAATTTACAATTTTACTTTCCATACAAATTTTTAAATTTATTTTAAAGGATATTATACTGAAGGTTTTTTAGTTGTACAAAAAACTATCGATTTTGCAGTGATTAATCTTTTCGATAAGCAAATAAATGATGTTGAAATATTTCTAAAAAGATTTCCTTACGGACCGTATGTTCACGACAATTTTGTTGTCATACTCATAGCTGTCCTTCCCTATATAATCCAATTGAGTTTTATATTCACGGTCATATTCACTGCCAAATCAATAGTTCAAGAAAAAGAAACTGGTCTTAAAGAGGGCATGAAGCTCATGGGAATGAAATCAGGCATTTATTGGTTAAGTTGGTATCTAAAAGCAATGTTAGGTCTAATACCTTCTTTGATCGTCATGGTCGTTTGCTTCAAATTAAAGCTTACTTTGAACAATGGAGCCCAAGCATCGATAATAGATAGATCAGATAGCTTTGTGCTGGCATTATTGCTTTTTTTATATGCATCTAGTCTCACAACATTCATCTTAATGTGCACATCATTTTTCAAAAAAAGCAATAGTGCTTCGACTGGCACAGCAATTATCTACATTCTTTCGTTCATGCCACATATTTATTTATCGCTAAATTACGCAAAATTAAACTCGTTTACAAAAATATGTGCATGCTTTGTCAACAATTTGGCTATGTGCTTGGGTGTGCATATAGTAAGCATACTTGAAGGAATTGGTCTTGGAGCTAATTTTTCCAACATTTCCCAAGGAGTTTATGCTGATGAAAATTTTTCCTTGCTCCACGTTATGGTCATTATGGTCATTAACAATTTTGTACATCTACTTGTTCTGTATTACATTGACAATGTTTATCCAGGAGATTTTGGAATTTCAAAACCATGGAACTTTTTTTGTAAAAGCAAAAATCTTAAGTCCATTTATAAAAAAATTGATTATGATAATACCCAAACACCAAGTTGTTTCTTTGAGGATGAGTCTATCTATTCATCAAAAAATATTGGAATTCAATTAAAAAATGTTTCTAAATATTTTAAACAGCTAAATGGAAAAATTGTCAAGTCGGTTAATAATTTATCATTAAATGTATACGAGGGACAAATTACAGCATTGCTAGGGCATAATGGAGCTGGTAAAAGGTAATGAAAATATTTTTATTTTTTGTACTTTTTGATAAAATCAGAGGATTAACTATTAAATTCTTATAGTAGGTAAATTAAATTTAAATAATGTATTTTTAAATGTTTAAACCCCTTTCATCATAAAAAATAGGGGTACCGGTTTTGACTGGGTATAGATGACCAACTCGATGCAGTAACCTCTGTGTCATGTAGGTACATGAAAAGGAGATAAGCGCCTCTCCATTATCCACTGGGATAGAAAGTGACATATTATTATTATTTTATTAATGTATTTTTAATTTAAAAAACTCAAAATTGAATAATATTACATAAGTGAAGTTCTTAAGAAGATGAAATTTCCATATTTATGTTTTGATTTTGCTCCAAAAAATATACCAAAAAATATTCTTTTGATTTTTTTCTATTTCAGAAAATTATATTCTTCTTATTATTTTATAGTTTAAAAAAATTATTTATCGATTCGAAAAATCATGAATAATATAAAAAAGGAGACAATATGTATTTTTTTATTGCAATCCAACTAAAGTTAATTTCTAAATAAATTTAAATTTCAAATCAAGGTAAGATACAATTACAGTAATATCTTACTTTAGAATATATTATTCAGAAGCAAATACTCTTTAATATTTTAATATTTTTTTTATATTTATTAATAAAAAAAAAAACTAAATTTAATTTAATTCAATTTATTATTTTATAATTTTTTTATCTAATTGACCGAATTTGAGATCACCTGTTATATTAATAATATAAAATAAGATTATTTTTTTTTTAAAGTACAACTTTATCAATGATTACTGGAAATCTTGAGCCAGATTTTGGGAATGTGTTAATTTATAATAATGATATTGTTGAAAATTGTCAAAATGCACGATCAGTTTTGGGATATTGCCCTCAGCACAATTTACTATTTGACAATTTAACAGTATATGAACACCTAGTACTTTTTTCGAAATTAAAGCAAAAATTTAATGCGAGCGAAATAAATAAAATGCTTGAGATGATAAATTTGACAGACAAAAGAAACTCGTTGGCAAAAACACTTTCTGGAGGAATGAAAAGAAAATTATCAGTAGCAATAGCATTCATTGGAGGCTCAAAAGTAGTCATTCTAGACGAGCCAAGTATATTTTAGATTTAATTTCTTCAAATAAAATATTTAAGTATTTTTTTAATTTAAGGCTCAGGTAAATGATGTTTACTTTAAATATTTAATCGATTTGAAAAAAAAAAATTAAAGGGATGGATCCTCAATCTAGACATCTTACTTGGAGTATTCTTAAAAAATTTAAGAACGAAAATCAGTGTACTATTCTCTTAACAACACATTTTATGGATGAAGTAATAAAAATTAAAAAAAAAATCTAAGATTGTTTAAGAAATTTTAAAAAGGCTGACTTTTTGGGAGATAGAATAGCAATAATGTCTCAAGGGGATTTAAAATGCTGTGGTTCGCCGTTATTTCTAACATCACAATATGCTTCAGGCTACGATTTAATTTTAACATTGGAACGAAACAGCCCAGAGAATATAAGTGAAATAAGAAAAATAGTTCAAACAATTGTTAGAGAGTCAAAATTAAAATCTTCCATTAATTTAGAGCTATCATTCAGACTTTCAGCTGAATATATCCAAGATTTTCCAAAATTACTTGATAAACTGGATGATATCAAGGAAAAATGTTTCATTGCCAATCTATCAATAAGTGCCAACACAATCGAACACGTATTTCTCAAGTATCTATTTTTTAAAAAATTTTAGAAAAAAAATAAAAAAAAATTAAGGATAGAAAAAACAAATTATGATTTAACTAATAAAATGGAAGATAAATTTTCAAAAAATTTCGAAACAGATGTAGATCAATGTCTTTGGATTGGGTCGAAACCGGAAGATCTAGTCATCCAAAAGCCTCTTTTTAGACTCAAACAATTTAAAGCATTAATTAAAAAGCGTTTTATTCACACGATCAGAAATAAATCGTTGAGTTTGGCTCAAATTTTAATTCCAGTCAGTTTTGTTTTTATTAATTTATTGTACATTAAGTTGGCGGTCCTTGAGCCAGAGCAATCACCAGCTTTAAAAATTAAGCTCTCAGATTATGATCATAACTACGCACCATATTCAATAAAAGGCATCCAAACAAATGGTATACTCTCAAAATTATCAATTGTATACAAAAATTTACTAATTACTAGTCAAAATACTCAAACTTTTGAGTTGACCGAAACAAACAAAATCAATATGTGCAAGTCTGATCGTGATAGTGTTGAAAATTATTTAAATTGCTTGGGACGAAATAGTTTCCGCATGCTGAATAAACAACATTTTATTGCAACTGAGTTTAGTTATTTCAGAGATAAAATTCAAATAACCGGAAGCTTCAACAATCAACCATATCATGTTGCACCTCTAAGCCTCAATTTGATAACAAATTCTTTGTTTAAGTATTTCACCAATTCATCACAGAACTCAATAACAGTTATTAACAATCCATTGCCAAAAAATCCTAGCGAAATTTTAAACGAGTCTTCTTTCAAAAGTTTAAACAACTTCCGGATAGGAACTGCCCTCAATTTTGGCTTGTCTTTTTTAGTCGCCAGTTTTTCTATGTTTTTAATCAAGGAAAAAACTTGTGGCTCAAAACACTTACAATTTTTATCTGGATGCTGCCCATTCATGTTTTGGCTGAGCACATTTATATGGGACTTTTTAAACTACATTATACCTGTTTTTTTTGTGGTTTTACTATTTATGGTAAATAACTTCTAAAATTTAGCAATTTTTAAATTTTTTTTCTAAACAGATTTTTAATGTTATTCAAATTGCTGGTGAGGATCGAATATTTTACCTCGTAGCATTACTGATTCTATATGGACTAGCTCATATACCTCAGACTTATTTGTTTTCTTTATTATTCAAAGTTTCAAGCAGTGGATTTTCATTTATAACAGCATGGAACATTTTTACAAGTGATACATGGAACTAAAGTTAAACAAAATAATTAAATTTATTTATTTATTTTTCTTTAAAAGGCCAAATTGGTTTGATAATTATTCGAATATTGACTATACCCAATTTAGGAACTAGCCAGATTGCTGGACATCTTGAAATTGTTTTCATGATACTTTTTCCAAATTTTGCCATGGGGTAGTTCTTATTAATTTTAACCAGAGTTGTTTAAAAGTCACAAGTCTCAAGTAAAGTCCAGGCTTTAAAATTTTGAATACTGAAGAAGAAATTAATGCTAAAATTGCAGCAAAATTCTGATATATGGCAAATCTATTGCATTAGACAACCCAAGAGTATATAGATTTTTTGATATGAAGTATGATCTAGCAAACTTAAAAAAAAAAGTCTGGACTTGGACTTTTTTTTGGGAATTTTAAACAACTCTGATTTTAACATTAAAAAAATTTAAAAATTTTACAAAGTCAAGCCGTAATTGATTTATATGATAATTATGAAAATTTAAAATTGTGTCAAGATGCCTCTTACGGATGTCGTTACGAGCCAAATCCGTGTTGCAGATATGTCAAGCAGCTTAAGCGCAAAAAAGCGTGCGGGGATTTTGACTGTCTGTATTGGAATAATGATTACTGGAGTTGGGAAAAACCAGGTCTTTCTCGATACGCCGTGTCACTATTGTTCCAGTTTTTAACTCATATGGTTATATTATTTTTGATTGAAAGCTCTTTTTTCAGTCGAAAAAAAAATCTTGCCTTTAAACTAAATTCAAAAGAAATTCAAAATTCTGAAGTTGATTCTGATGTTATAAGTGAAAAAAAAAGGATTGAAAATTCAATTTCTAATAAAAATCAAGATAATTTTATGGTTTCTTCACTTACCAAATATTACTTGAATTTTAGAGCTGTAAATCAAATAAGCTTCGGCGTAAAATTTAAAGAATGCTTTGGTCTACTAGGTTAGTTGATTGTTTTAAGCTATAAAAAATATATAAAATTAAAAAAGGTGTTAATGGCGCCGGTAAAACATCTACCTTCAAAATGATTACAGGACAAGAAGACATTTCAAATGGCGAGGTTTTTATAGACAAAATAAATTTAGCTTCCCATAGAAATAAAGTAAAATCTATTTTATTTATTTTTAAAATTTATGTGATTTTGAAAAAGTATAAAAAAAATTATTTTTTTAATTGAAGTTTCAAAAACGTTTGGGATATTGTCCTCAAATCGATCCTCTAATTGATCAGATGACTGTTTTTGAGACAATTATGTTATTTGTGAGTCTGAGAGGAATTAGGAATGAACTAGAATTTAGCACAACTTTAAGTCTAATAAATTTATTTGATTTAAATGAGCACAAAAATAAAATGTGCTACACTCTAAGTGGGGGCAACAAGCGTAAACTTTCTGTTGCATTGGCACTAGTTGGTAGTCCAAATGTAATATTACTTGATGAGCCAACATCGTAAGGCAAAAAAAATAAAATATGAAAATTTGAAAATTATTATTTAAAGTGGAATGGATCCAAGGACACGAAGAATTTTGTGGAACTGCATAAACAAAATTCGAATTCGAGGCAAATCTCTAATATTAACAACCCATAGTATGGAAGAAGCAGAAGCTCTGTGTACAAAAATTGCCATTATGGTGAACGGCGAGTTTAAATGCTTAGGAAGTCTTCAACATTTGAAGAATAAATATGGAGATGGCTTCACTTTATTGGTAAGAATTCGGACTAGAAATAAAAACCTGAAAGATTTCATCGATTTTGTCACGGAATCATTTAATCAATGTGAATTAAGAGAAAATCGAGACAATTATTTGAAATTTCATTTAATCAACGATTCAAACAGTTCTTTATCCAAAATATTCTCTTTAATGGAATCAATCAAACTTAAGTATTTCATTGATCATTATTGTTTGACTCAAACCAATTTAGAACAGATTTTCTTTAATTTTGTTTCTAAACAAAATAATTTTGAAGAATAAATGATAATTTTTTTTAAATTTTTTAAATTGGTAGTTAAAAGTTAGTTATATAAAAAGGGGTCTACTTGACCAACATACTATCAAAACTTTTTAACATACTAGCCAAGCTTTTCAGCATACCTATTTTTCATCCCACCATACTATACTTTTTGACACACTTATTGCTGAAACTGTTCAACATACTTAACTTTTGAAATAAAAAAATCTATTTTATATATTTACATTAGAAAAAAAAATATTAAATTTTAGTCAAATTAAGTAAATACAGCCAATTCTCTTTTATATTCGCTTAGGTTCGACAATTTAATGTCGGAATAATGAAAATGCTGGAAACTTGATAATTCGGAATTGAGAAAAAATTTTAAAATTTTGGACATCAGCATATTTTGCAAAATTGATTTATTTATAAAGCCATTTTTTTAGTGAAAATCACCAATAATCAAATTTTTATAATTTGTTTAAAAAGTTTATCCGATAAAAAAATAGACATTTATTTTATGATTTCTCTTCATTTATTTTAAGTCTTTTGACTAGAAATATTCATTATTTAGATATAAACTCCTTGTCGTCAATTGATAATATATTATCAACAGGAGCTGTATCTTTTTAATTTGTCATGATTGCAGAAAAGTTTTAAAATTTTAATTAATGAATTAATGTCGGATAATGGAAATAATTTATTATGTAAAGTAAAGGGAAATTCGAATTCCGTAAATTCTAGGCTTGACTGAAGAAAGATTTACAATTTTACCATAAGTATCTAAATCAGTATTTAGTATATTTTTAAGGTATTTGGTATGTTAATAATGCAAGTATGCTGGGATGAAAAATGGGTATGCTAAAAAAATTGGCTAGTATGTTTGAAAATTTTAATGGTATGCTAAAACAACAATCTCAAATTGTTACCGATGTGACTTCTAAATAATTTAATAACACAATGAACTTAAATTTTACTCATAAACATAATCAACTTTCAAAGGCTATCCTAATTTTATTTGTCTAATTCCAAATAAGAAGTTTATTTTATTTGTTAAAAGAGTTATAAGATCAAAATTCACTTCAAAACCAAGTTATGTGAAGTAATGGAATTAAAAGATCAATTATATTAATTTTTTCTAAGATTTTTTGTGAAAAAATTAGACATACAGTCAAAAATTCGTTTTCAAAAAAATTTAAAACTAAAAATTTTTGATGTATTCAATTTAGTAAGAGAAACATACATGATCAATATATTTAAAAGAGTCAACTAGACTATTTTTACAGAAAAAATTCATGATCGTGATTGAATCGAATTAAAAACTTAAAAATTTACTTAAGTTAATACTTATTTAATTACTTGAATTATATCTGATTTTAAAATTTCTTAACTCCTCCACAATGTAAACTATCGGGTTCTATTATTATTTTATTGAAATTTTTTAAAATTTTCTTTATAACAAAAAAGTTTCACAATTTGTATCAATTTCTCAACTGAATTAATATAACATTATACTAAAAAAAAATTGAAAATTTCTTGATTTATATCTTTTTTTTTAATTTCTATCTATTTATCTGACAGATGCTTTTTACTATTCACCAAAAATAGTGAATATTTATTATCAACTTAATTAATGAGATTTTTAGGGAAAAAAAATTAAAATAAAATTAAAATGTACGTTAAACGTTGTAATGTTGTTTGTTTTCAAATTAATTTCATTTTCGATAAAATTTTTTAAAATTTTAAAAAATTAAAATTTATCATTTGAAAAAGTCAAAAATGTTTTTTAAAATTTATTAGTTAAAAATAATATTTTAAATACATTTTAAAATTGTCCTTTGAAGTATATAAAGATTTTAATTTAAATTTATCTAACTTGATTTAAACGAAACTTGAAGAATTCGATTTCCAATATTGATGCCGTTTAGAGAATTAATGGCATTTAATGCTTCTTCATAAGAAGTCATTGTGACAAAGCCGAAACCTTTACTTTTCTGATTTGAAAAATTTTTCACAATTTTAACACTTTGAACCGCTCCATAAGGCCCAAATAGCTGCCATAGAACATTTTCCTCGGTATCTGGTGCTAGGTTATAGACAAAAATGGACCATCCAGGTGACGGCGATGAAGAAATCTGCGGATTAGACAAAATAGGTGGCGTAGAAACGCAGCTATTCGGTGTGGAAGGAATAATATTTGCGTGATTGGTGATCAAGGACTGAAAGGCTTGATTTTCATTACAAAAAAGATCATTTCTGTAAAAAGGAAATTGCTGAGGTGCTGTTGTCAACAACTGAGGGTTAGAAGATCTGAGGGCAGATAGTGCAGCTGTCTGAATCGAATAATTTGCACTTAACTTGGGCGCATTTAAAAAACTTTGCTGTGTTCCAATTGAAAGTGGAATCGAAGCCAAATATTTTAAATTCATTTCATTAGGATAACTGGCAAACTTGACCAGCATAGGCTCGTGACTACCATTTGGCATTTTACCATTTAATTTGACGATGGCAATTTCTGCTTCTTTTTTTTGGTCGTACCTCACAAACCCAACTCCTTTGGACTGACCTGTGCTTGAATTGAGCAAAATTCTACTTGTTATGATCCGTCCACATTGGCTAAAGTAGCTGTTCAGCTCGTCCAGACCCCACAATTTTGGTATTCCGCACACATATAAATTTGCCCCCTTGATGTTATCTGAACTCGGACGGGCATAAGACACTTTAATAATTTTGTTCTCAATTTTTAGTCCATTAAATGTTTTGATGGCTTTTTCGGCATCTTCCAAATTTGAATAATTAATGAAACCATAGCACAAACTTTGATTATTGAGTTTATTTTTGATTAGTTTACAGCTGTCTAAGGGTCCGACTGATTGAAAAAGAGTCTTCAGCTCTTCATTGCTCATCGATTGTGGCAAATAGTTAACTATTAGGTTGGTTCGGGACTCATCGGTAGATGTATTGGAAATAGAATTGGACAAATTGTTGGATCCACCGCAACTGTCAATCAAAGAAACGTTCTCCATTTTGTCACAAAGCAATTTTTTTTTAATTTGTTCAATAATTTATCAGAATTTTCAAAACTTGAGCGATTCAGTTATTCGGTTAAAGTTGATTCTAATAATTAAGCGCGTTTAGTTTTTTTCCAAAAAATTATTCAGGCAACCGATTTACGAATTAACTATCAAAAATTGCGAGCCAAATTTATTAACTGACAAAGATACTAGGAATTTTGATAAAAAAATTTATATGTGTTTAGATTGTGAGTAGTTTTTCAAGAGGAGAAAACCTTTAAATAAACATAAATGTTCAGAAGGTCTCAGTAGTTATTTTTGGACACTAGGTGCTCAAAATAAAATAAAGACCGTTTAAATGTAATTAAATAATGTCAAAATAGCTCTTAAAAATCTCAATTTTTACGACCTTTTTAAATATTTTTTTAAATCTTCAACAAAATTAATTCGTCTGACTTCTAGAGAATCCTCAAGAATTTTCCGAGGCTCAAACAGCCTACATTCTAAGAAATTATTTAAAAAAAATTTTAAATTAAATTAAAACTAAATTTTTAAGTTACGGATAAAATATAGTTAAGCTTGCATGTATTTGTTTGATTTATTAAGTTTTTCTATATAAATTTGTAGACCAAAATGAACAAAAAAACATATATGAGTAAATGATTTTTTTAGTATTTTTTTAAATGACGAATTCTAAATAAAATAATAAAAAAAAAAAATTTTTTAAAGTTTTTATTTAAAAAAAAATTAAATTTTATTAAAATTATTTGAGGAATTAAGAGCCAGCATACCAAAATGCATTAATAGGCATTTTATTTTTTAAAATTTTCAAAATTTTAATTAACAGTTAAAATTAACAAATTTTTACTACTGTTTTTAATTATATCATTTTATATTTTGCGTGCTCTTACATCTTGTATTTGCTTTGCTTCCAGTATTTTAAAAAAAATCGTTTTTTTTTTTTTAAGTTTTATCATAAAGTAGACATTTTTTTTAACTAATTGTAGGGACAACATATTTTATTGCGTCAACCAGGTAGTGAATTTTTTTTAAAACTTGAATTCAATTCTTTGGAATTATTCGCTAGGTTGTGATAAATTTTTATCGAATCAATGAAAATGCTTATAATTTAAAAATTTTAAACTGAAGACAATTGCTTTTGATACTTATTAATTATCTGTAAACTAGTTAGATAAATTTGAAAATTATGCTAGCATTAATAAAAAATTTTCAGCAAATACGGTACTAAGAAAATGACAAAAACCACTCTTGAAAAATTGAAATCGTATTTAGAGGCTTTTCAAAATTCCTCAATTTTTTTACAAATCTTAGAAAAATTATAAAAGTTTAATTAAATTTTGTATATATTATAAAACTGAACTTTTTAAACTTATTTGGTAAAAAGAGGTGAAACAAAATATGCGTCACCAAATTCAAAAAGTAAAATTTGATTTTAAGGAAGTATTTAATTCAACTGCGCAATTTAATTGCAGAGTTTTTGCAGAGCCTTTTCTAATATTCAGCATGTTTTTTGCATTATTTAGCATTTTGCAGAGAGATTTAATCAAATACCATTCAAAAGTTATAAAAAAATTACTTTTTGATCTGATTTTTTTGATCCTAAACTTCAAGATTCCGCTTTTTTCCTTAATTTATTTAATCGTAAAATATTACGGGCCTGGCCTGTAATGTGACCAAATAGGTCATGTAATATGTGACCTGATGAATCATGCCAGCTCGATGACCGGAGATTTTTTTTATTCGGTCGCATATTTGGTGATACAAGATACAAAAAAATTACATTTTTATTGGTCACCAAAATTTTTAAATGGGTCACAAAAATTTAAATATCTCAAAATTCTAAAGGATAAAAATTTTAAATTTCCCTTATGCTAAAATAAGCAAATAGAAATTATTTAAAAGAATGATGTAAAAAATTTGAAATCTTTTTACAACTTATTTCTTTTTAAAAATCAAAAACTGATTGTTTGAAATTAAAAGATATTTATTCTAGTGAAATCGATTCTGAAAATGATCGAGATAATATTGAAATTACTTGTTCTTAATTTGAAGTCATTCAAATCAATACTGTAAAAGAAAAGCTTTCTCTTATTTTGTAAAATGCCAGCGAAATCACAGCTGCACCAAATGATACAGAATTAGCGAAGAATAGAACCTAAAGCAAGTATAAAAATCCAATGGAATGTGATATATGTGGTAAAATTTTTAAAAATTTTAAGGGTATGAATTTACATTGGTTCAAAATGCATTTATCAAAATAATTTAGGAATATTCCTCTTTTTATTTATATTTTATTAAACATTAAAAATAATTGATCATTAAAATTAACATTAATTCTATATACTTTTGATTTTAACTACAAAACACATGTTTATGATTATGATTACCTTTATGACTTTTTTTTGTTTAACGAAGTGAAAAAATTACTTAAGACGAATTGAATTATTCCCGATTTAAATAAATTAGATCACAATTAATACAATCTAAAAAAGTGGCTTTATTGACACGATAAATAAAAAACGTTGAATTATTTTACAAAGATATATTTTTAATACAAATTAATAACAAAAATTTCATTTTAAACCTAATTTAAGTCTAATCTAACAAAAAAAATATGGCAGCTTTTTTCATTAGATTTTTTTTAAAAATTTTTGTCTCATTTAGTCCAAAGAGAGGTTCTACTATTTTTTTTACTATTTCAACTCAATCAAAGAGACCTAAGGTCAAAACCCGTAATGGGATGATTGAGCCCATTTATTAATAAAAAAATTCACATAAAAATTATAATATTAATAAAAAATTAAATTTCTGAAATTAACATCAAAATTAGAAAAAATTTTACAAAATTTTATAAAAATTAAATTAATGTTATTGTTTATTCAAAGTCAAAAAGTCAAAAAATAACAAGTTTAAGTCTTCAAAAATTAATCAGTAGTATTAAATATTCTATTTTCCTAATTATAATCATTGAACTGCAATCATCGAAATTCAATTTTTTAATTTTCTAGAGGTAAATGTATTTATTTTTTAGATTGAGTCTTAATATTTTATTTTAAGTTACCAGGCAGACGAATCCCTAATGCTATTCGCAACTTGACTGATTTTAAAAGAATGAGTGGTAGGCAAACTATTGATTTTTAGCATACTACCGGATTTCAATATCTTGGCTTAATAATATGTCATTTCCTATCTAAATGTATAATGGGGAGGCACTTATCCTATTTTCCAGGATCTTTTGAACAACGGGTCCAACCTGACACAGAGGTTACTGCGTCGAGTTGGTCATCTACAACTCTATTATTGCCCTTTAGAAAACGGTATTACTTTTTTATGATGAAAGGGGTTTAAAAATTCGTCCCGACGTCGAAATATATATGAGATTTTTTTTACATCAGCCGGTTTCGGACCCCCGACCCTCTGCTTACCGATGACTAACACACAAACCATTAAGCAATACGGGCTAAACAAAACTCGCTGAGAGTCGAAAAAACTGATTGATTTATATTAATTAGATGGCATTTTTTTCCAAATGAAATTATTTAAATTTAATCTTATATGTCATTTTATTATATTTAAATAATTATTATTTTATCATAAATTTTTTTAATTTAAATTTTAAAGATACATGTAATTATTTTAATCAAAGCGAACCAAATTCAAAATTAAATAATAACTATGGAAAAAAATAAAATTTCTTTAAGATATTTTGAAAAAATAATGTCAAAATATAGTTAAAATATTTAATTAAATTTTTAATGATTCAACTATATGCATTAATTTGTTTTTTTATTTAGTTTTTCTCCCAAAATTAGACACGTCTGGTGCCAAATCAATCTTTTCTTTTGGATTGAAAAATTCAATGACCATAAGGAGTAAAAAATCAACGATGAATATGAATGATATAACAAAGAAACCCACATATCCGCATCTCCTAAAGCTGTAAAAAATAATTAAAGATATTGTTGTATTTTTTCAAAATTAGCATCAAAAATTAAAAGCTATTGATTTGAATTTTGTTCATTAAATAAATTTTTCAACTAATCAGTTGTTCAATTGAAGGATGTTAACAAAATGAAAGTTAAAACAAGAAGTGAAAATTGTTTACAGCGCTATTTTTTATATTAAAAAAATCAGGCATTTTAAATTAGACTTTTTTTTTTTTTTTCATAGTAACTTTTTTTGTCTCTATATTTCAACATAACGTTTTTAATTTACAATATTTTTTTTATATATATTTTTATTCTAAAGGAGCATTAGCTCTCCACACATAAACAAATAAATAAATAAAATATTTTGAAGCAAAATGAAGCGTTCTTTGGAAATTTATATAAATAAAACTTAATTATTTAAAAAAAGCGAATTTTTAATTTTTTTTTTATGTTAAATTAATAATTAAATAAATCACTAAGTTATTGTTATTGGAAGAGAGACAATAATAAATTTTTTTGAGTAGAGCTTAATTTTGATGCTAATTTCGAGCCTTTTCAAAAAAATTAAAAATACCTAGTAATTTTGTCTATTAAAGAATTTTTTTCATTCATTTCTGAAATTAAATTATAAACCTTTTCAGTTCTTTTAGCTACATCACGCCAATTGTACATTTTTCTAATCTCGTCATGCATCATAAAACTGTCAATTTTATCTCCAGTTTTTATTCTTTTAATTGCAAATTCAACTTTGGTTATTAAATCTGAAACTGATGGTTCACATAAAGTGATCATTGAATTAGGTAAGATTTCCGGAATACCGCCAACTTTTGTACTAACTACTTGTAACCTTTAAATGAAAAGGATTTAAATTTTTAGATTATTAAAATCGGAATAATTTACCCACAACTAGCCGCCTCTAAGATAGCAATGCAAAAAGCCTCTGTCAATGATGTATTTAAAAATATATGTCC
Source organism: Brachionus plicatilis (assembly GCA_010279815.1). Classification (NCBI taxonomy): domain Eukaryota; kingdom Metazoa; phylum Rotifera; class Eurotatoria; order Ploima; family Brachionidae; genus Brachionus; species Brachionus plicatilis. Next base: position 153,005 of record QEOQ01000204.1, read on the forward strand.
TTTGACCAAACAATTCCTAACTTCTTGGTTTGGAATAGAACCTAAAAGAGTAACCCTATCATGTAATTTATACCGGTCTTTAATCTCTTCTATTAGCACCATTTTTGGACCACTTCCAGCTTATCGAATCATCAAGTAAATTTTTTATTTATTTGTAAGTTAAGCATTATTCAATACCTATCAAAAAATCTACATTTGGGTATTTTTTACAGATTTCTGGTATTATTCCTATCAACAAGTCTGTTCCTTTTCTGTATACCAGCCTGCTCACAACCACGATTACAACTTTAAAAAAAATTTAAAAGATTTATCAACAATCATCTGTGTTACTTCTATTAAATGGTGCAGTGTTTGGTTCAGGCGTGAAAATAGAACTGTCAACCGCATTAGGTATCACAGAAATTTTTCTCGGATCTTTTATATTAGCTCTCAAAAAAGTATTTTCTCGACAAGTATTCGAAACACAAATAACATGATCACTGATGGACATTCCACATTCCAACAATTTATTGGTTAAAATTGAACTGGCGTCAGCAAAACCAAATAAAGAATGATCTGTGTAGACTAATTTTAAGCCCAAAAGTTTAGCATGGTACAATGTTTCTTCAGCTAAAACCGAAAATGCCTTTAAAAAATGTTAAAAGTTATTTGAAAATTCTAAGCAGGCAAATTACTGAATGTCCATGTACAATTGTAATTTGTTCTCTTATCAAAATATCTCTTATTATTGGCAATGTGGTCAAAACTGTTGGTAAAATGCATTGATTGTAAAATGGCACGAGTGGAATGTAGTAGACTTTAAGGCCATTGGTCATATATCTAACACCGTTTCTGCTATTATACATATGGGTTATTACCACTACTTTATGACCAAGTTCTAATAGACACTGTGATAATTGGAAAATATGGCTTTCTACGCCTCCCATATTTGGATAAAAAAAATCCGATACCATGCTTAATACAATTGATTTAAAGAAAATTTAGAAATTAGTAATTTTTATAAACTGTTACCAAATAGAGTGGCGTTTTTTATCCTTTTTTGGCATCTATGTCTTTAATAAAAAAATTTTAAATACTTTTTTTTTACAAAATTTATGCAATCCTAAAGTATTACTCTACTTATTAATAAGTACAGTACAGTAGAAGAATTAAAAAAAAATGCATAAATTAAATTATATTGTGAAAATTAATAAAAGATTTTCTAATTACAACTAAAAAAAGAATTGAAAAAAAATTATATAGAAAAATTATTTATCATCAGCTTTATCAGTTGAATTTAATGAAGATATTGGCTTTGTAATTGTTGACGTGATACTAGAAGTTAATACTGAAGTAATACTTTGCGGTACGCTCATATTAAAATATGAAAATGTCTTTTGTAAATTGGTATTAATTGTTGAAGTAGCTGCTTGAGTCAACCAGCCGGCTGATTGTTTTTGATAATCAGTCAGGTATAACTCAGAATTTGCATCCATTGTGTTACCTTGTTTATAAATTTCTTTGGTTATTAACAAAACAGTATCTTCGGACTCCCTGAGTAAATAGAAAATTATTAAATTAATTGATTGAAGAATACATTTTACATACCAATAACAAAGATGAGCAGCCAAAGCGAATATATACTCATTGAAACTCTCAAAAGGACTTTCCTGAAGAACATAATCTATTCTTCTGCCCTGGTTTAATTTTCCCAAATCAATTTTTTCCGTCGTATCAGTTTCTATTTGTGTCAAGCTTTCACTTGAAGAAACGATATCCATATTTTTTTCATCATCCAAATTTTCCGACTGGGTTTCAATCAATGTGGATGTTTCAATAGATGTACTTTGTTCAATGGAGACTAAATTTGAGCTAGAACTTCCGATTCGATTGAAATTCGAGATAGAATTCCAAGCGTTTTTTAGCTGACCGACCATTTTCTCTTTAAAATCAATTCCAGCTTTTGATAAGCCAACAAGTTCTATAAAAAAGCATTAGAAAAGTTTAAGATAAATTGGGTGAGGAAGACCGTAAAAAGAAATTGACAACTGAAAAGTTTTTTACTATAAGATAATATAAAAATTGTGAAAAGCTTCAAGTTGAATTTTAAAAGGTCTTCTAGTTTTCTTAAAATTCATTTAGGCATTAAAATAAGCTAAAATTTAAATACAGTCATTGAAGCTGTTAAATTTCTTTTAAACATAATCTTCAACATTTTTGAATCTATAAACTTGCAAATATTGATATTTTTGAATTTTTTAAAATTCTATCTTGATTCGATTACTATGATTTATTTCTTATTTTTATGCTTTTCCAATATTCACCCAACCAAAAAGTAAAATTACCTAAATGCATTCTTTTTCTGCCTTTATGATGAGGCATCAGGACGGGCTTTAAAACTTTCTGATGTATTAATGGTTCAAATCTATACGCCACAGGATCAAACTTTGAAAAAAATTATTAAAAAATTTAGATTTAATTAAAAAAAAAATAAATACTGGATGAAATATATTGAAAAATGAACTGCATGTTGGAAGTTTGAAATCAGTAGTGATTTTATCTTCACCTCTTACTGTCAAAAATACTGCAATGGGTGAGCCTAATGCGAAAAAATTTTCCACCTTGAAATTTAATTTTGGGTATTCGATAATCAATTGACCAGTTCCAGCAGTTCCATAATTACAGTTAGTCTCATTAGTTTGATCACTCAAATTTGAATTCAATCTTGTTAGATTTTTCTTTATCCTCGATTGAACTTGAATTTTGTCTTTGTGCACTAATTTTGTTTTTATTTCGTTTAAAATAACCTTTCTAGGACCCATTGGTATTCCTAATGAAATCAAATCAGACTCGGTCAATAACTCAAGACTTTTTAAGCAGATTTTTTCATTTTCAAACAATTTTTTGAACTCAATTAAATCTAATTTTGTTAAAAACGAATCTAAATTCTCGTCTTTTTCTGTCTTTTCAGTTTCAATTTCTTGTTTCTCCACTTCAGATTGATTTGCCAATAAGTCATAGAGAATTACTGATCCTAAAGAATGGCCGATCAACGATATGGTGCCTTTGAAATTAGGATTCTTTTCCATAAATATTTTTGACAAACGATTTAGTTCATTGCCCACTTTGCTGATTATAGTCTTTGATATTTCAAAAGCTTAAATTTTTTTACTTAATTAATTATTTTTACATTACCTGGCAATAAATAGGACTAGTATAAAAAAGTACATCTAAAATAGTAGAGTTCGAAAATTGTCGCAGTTTTGGAATGCTGGACAAAGTTATTGACTTTAAGTTCCTTTTTATTTTTTTTAGTTTTATTTAAATCAATTTTTTTAATTTAACTAACTCGTCAACTCCAGTTTGATCATGAAGCTCTTCATGCCAGGTAATAGGTAAAAACTCAATTCGCCCGCTTAATTTATTTTTTTCAATATGTTCTTTAAAATGAGAATCGATAATATACGATCCAATATTGCGAAAATCGTCAACTAAAACAAAAAATGTATTTATTTTATCTTAAAAGAGGTTACGATCATTTTCAAAATTAAAACAAATAATTTGCTTCATTTAATTTTTAAAATTTATTAATTAAATGGTCGTTTTTAACTTAAACTTTTGGTAAATCAATTTATTGAATTTTAAGGATAGTCACTATTTAAAAATTTTGCTATTTTGAAGAGCCAAATTTTTTTTTCGAACAAATTAAGTTAAAAACAATATTTTCAACAAAAAAAAATTATATCATTTGAGTCTAGAATTTAAAATTATTCTAAATCTTAAAACTCATAGAGTTAAAAAATAATTTTATTTAGATATTTGTAAATAGCTAAGGTTGAATAAACTTTAAAAAAAATTTCCCCCATAATATATTTTTTCGCTATTAGAAATTCAAAATTTTATTTTTAGGGGAACAAAATCATTTAAAATAGAAAATGTATTCTTATAAAATTATTAGCTTATGATTTATTTGTTATTTTGAGATATTTATAAAAATTTTATTTTCAAATTTAAGAAAAATAAATGCTCTTGATTTTTTCTTAATTTACTAAGTATAAATAAAGTCAAAACATTAACTTTTTTGCATATTTTTAAGTCATAATTTAGATTATACTAAAGACTTATAAACCAACCATGTGAATAAGTCCCATGTTTAAAATGTATCTAAAATTTGGAAAATATTCATTTGAACATTTTTTGGAGCAGACTTTTTTTAAAGTTGAAAATTAACACAGCCTCTTAATTAAATAAATTACCACAGTCTTGAAGAGGTCTAAATTTAAAATCACATCCTTCACCAATTCCGTGAATTACAAAACATAGATGGTCAAATTCTTGTATTTCATCAGGTTCTATTTTTTCCACTACGTCGTCAATTCCTCTTTTGACAATTTTGGGCCGCTTTACTTCGCCCTTTTAAATATTAGATTAAATAAATGATTTTATTTTTAATAAAACCTTTGCAGGTCCTGATTCATTTAATAAATCAGCTTGGTCATAATGATGCATCGTGAAGGGTGTATGAAAAATAAATGCCTCTTCATCATTTGATTCATTTGATTTACTCTTAAAAGTAATTTTTTTATGAAACGAGTTGGTTTTGATCGCTTTTTCATATTCTGTCTTAAAAAAAATTAATTGGTTAAAATTGTTAGTTTTAATTGTTCATTTTTAATAGAAATTTTTTTTATATAATGATTTAGTGATGTTTTTTAATTTATCAGATTATTTGCTCAATATTTGAGACTATTCGTTTCTCAGCTAATAAATCTTTGGTTTGTAAAAATCTCAGCAGCTAGAATTTGAATTAAAAAAAAATTGTAATTTTTTAATAACTTTTAGAATATTTTTAAAACCTTCAATAGACAGTATTATATAATTCAAATGGTTTAATTTTCAATGCAAGCATTTGGAAAGCAAACTCTAGACGAACAATAAAATGGTCCAAGTATTAAGGATAGAATACCATCTTTTTACCAAAAATATTCTTGTGAATAAAAAAATTTTATTTGCTCTAAATAATCTTTTGTTAGATCAAATAAGAGTTGAACAAAAGTCAAAGTCAGTCTGCCTTTGTCTTTATAATTGAAGATTAAGGTTATTATATTTCGGATAAAGGCAAGAATTTTGACGAAAAAATAGTTTTAAAAAATATTTTTAATTACAAAAAGAAACCAAAAATCTGAAAGTCAGTTTTGACTTTGTTTTTTGACCAGTTCTGCAATAAAAATCTCGATTTTTTTCTCCTATGCTTTTCTGCTGTTCTTTTGATGCGACGGATAAAATTTTTTGAATTAAAAAAAATTTAAAAACAAACATTTTTTTAAATTATTGCAGTTTTGGCAAACGGATCAGCAGTGAGATTGACAATTTCAATTTTAAAATTTTTTAATTCTGATTTGATTTTCGAAAAAGGATGAATTTTAACGAATTCGTAATTAATTTTGGAGATATTTGATCATTTAATTTCAAATTAAAATCTAAGAGCACCAATAACACTATTTTCTTTTTGTCACTTTTGACTCCTTTTGTCATTGCTATTTTTTTGTTAATTTTGATTTGATATTACTTGTGACTAACATTTTTCTCTCAAAAAAATTCAATTTTGAAGTTTGATTTTAGATTTTAATCATAATCTTAGATCAAAAAGTTGGAAAGTTTTTATTCAAAGTTATATTCAAAAATCCCACCTGATTTAATATGAAATTTCTTAACTAAAGTCAAACAAAGCTATTTACTTTTTTATTCTAAATTATCGTTAATCAAATAATTTTGCTAATTTATTTTAAATAAATTAAAATTAAAATTAAAATTTTACTACTATTTTTAAGGAAAAAAAACTAAACAAATGCAAAATTATCTTTAATTTTTTGTCCCATTTATCAAATATTTTAATAAGTAGAATTAAAAAAATTACTTCTTAGTGTTCCGAACACTGAGAAGTAATATGTTTAATTGTATGAATAAGTTTAATTTCTGGAATATTTAGAATCCTCAATTGAAGAAAAATAATTTAGCACTTACCTCTAAGAATTCGGAGTATTCTTCCATATAAGGCTGATAATGGGTATCATCATTTTCTTTAAAAAACCACAGGCATCGTCTGACTTCACTTTTATTTTTATCTTCCCAATAAATGCTTCGCTTTTCTAAAGTAACCAAATCAACTTCAAAACGACCACCCTTTACACATACCAAATATTTATCATCTAATATCTGATTATCTTGTGCCCTTAATCTAAGTTCAGCGATACTTTTTCTTACATAAAATAATATTAGTCAAATTTTAATTAAAAAATATTAAAATTACTTGTGATCCATAAAAATTCTTTCAAGAGCAGTCGAGTCTCTATATGACATAGGAATCCACACTGTTTTGTTCAAAATAGTGTCTGAATAAAACCAGTGATAGCTAATATGCTTATAGTCACCAGCTTCCTCGCTTATATGAGGAGCATCATTTGAACCTTTATCACTTGCTATAGCTGTTTCATTTGCTTGACTATCACTCGGTAAGTAGAATAAACTATCAAAATTTTCGCTCATTTTTTCTTAAAACAAAACTAAGTAACTAATTTTAAATTTTAGAAAATGCTTAGCAATTTACGTTATATAGAATTTTTTAAAGATTCTTTAGATCAGTCTGATATTTATTCATAACATAATTTAAAATGAGGATTATCTTTATCAAGTCAATGAATCCCGAGCAAGTTATAAAAAATTGGTCTTGAAAAAAATATTTCTCAATTTAAATGTTAATTTATTATTATGAAATAAAATTGGAATTCAAAGTAAGCATAAATGTAAATTTACTAAAGCAAATTTTTTAAATTTTAAATGTACAATTGTGCATTTAAAAAATTAATTTACATGTTAAATTTTTTGTTTGTAAAAAAAATTCCAAATAATGTGCTCATTTTTTAATTAGAACGATAGTTTCAGCAATCGAAGCATCAAATTATTTCAATTTAACATAAAATTTAAATTTTAGAAATAAAAAAATAAAATTTTCAAAATGGAAAATCAAGGGTTAAACAATTTAGACACAGATGCCCAAAATTATATAAATGATGTAATGATTAATATTTTTATTTATTGTATTGCTTTCAATCTGATAATTTTAGCCTCAAATTGAAATGCAATGGGCAATGAAAGCATTCCAACACGCTGAAATTCATTACAATGTAATTAAAATTATTTAGATGATTTTTTTTTTAATTCCATTTTAGTTATTGTCTGCTATTGATCCTAAGCTACTCAAATTGACCAAGATTGATGACATTATTTATGAAGAATTTAGGCAATTATTTAAAAATTTGAAAGTTGATTCCATTGATGTAGATTTTATGAAGTCGGCCGAACAAAAAGAAGTAAGCTATTAATTTTGAAATTCAATAATTATATTTGAAATTAAAAATTAATTAATTCTTAAAAAATAGTTAATTTTTCATTAATATTCTTGATTCATGAAATTAAAGATCTGACACTTATTTTAAAAATTAGATTTAAATTTGGAATTTATTTAAATTTAAGAAAAATGTAAATGTAAAAGCAACTTTTGTGATATTTAGTAGTTTAATTATTTGCCATTTTTGAATCTGATCGATCTGAGTTTTTTTTTTTTTAATTCAAGCCTAAAAAATCAAGATTTTGGATTATAGTACTGAATTAAAATTCAGGTCTAAAAACCTAAAAAATATCTTCCATAAAATTAAAAAAAATTAATTTAGATTTTTTATTTTTATTTTTTCAGCTATGTATAGTCAAGTTAGATTTTTTGGTTTTTGATTAGGCGTTTTTGGAGGTTTTTCTAATTTAAACGCTGCGCTTAATTACTAAATTTACGACTTTCTCTAATTCCAAAATCAACTCAAAATAGATACTTTTCTATATAGTGAATTGAGCATAAAATGCAGAAATATTAGCTTTTAATGAATCAAAGCATGATTCAATATATTAGACTATTAAAATGATCACTTACAAACTCAATTAGCTTACAAAGTACTCTGTTTTTAACATTATTATTTAATTTAAATTATTAATAGTTAAAATAAAATTTTTCGTAATTTACAAAGTTGGTAGCTATAAACTGTACCTTTTCTAGTTATTTCTTTTTTTATGTGAGGAGTCCAGTGGTATAATGTACAGTCTCAATAAATATCGTCTTACTTTAACTTTGAACAAAAAAAAACCGATGGCTTTCTTTAACAGTATCCCCGAGTGACTTAATTTTACCTCATATCGATTATAAAAACTGAGCCTTTTGACACACCACTAAGTACTTTCAGCCAGTCTGACACCAATACATTCATTAGGACTATTGGCTTAAGCTCAATAGTTTTTACTTTAATTAATTATGATTAAAGAATAATTGAATTAATATTTATTGAAAAATTAATTAATTTAAAACTTTTAATTTTTGTAGAATTTTCTCAGATTGATTGTTTAAATTTTTTAATAGTTAAGCAATGAACATAAAAGCATACAGGAAAAGGAGATAAGCCTCTCCCCTATTATCCGCAAAGATAGAAAAGGGACAAATTATTTTTTATAATTTGAATGTTCTTGATAAAAAGAATTACAAAATTTTAAGAATTTTTTAAGCTTTCTATAAAAATAAACATTTTATTTTTCTTGTTTTTTGATTTAAGTATTGAGAAAAAAATTAGGTTAAGATTGATTTAGTTCTATTCTGGACGTTTTTTATAATCTTAAACTCAAATTACATCAAGATAATAACCCAAAAATGAAAATAATACCTAAAATAAAATTCGAAAATTCTATGTTACAATCAACGTTAATAAATATTTTTCATAATATAATAATTTTTTAATTTTTTTGTTTTTACATTCTAATTAAAAATATTAATCAGTTTTTATAATTTTTAAAATTTAATAGTTAAATTCAATTTTAATTTTTAATATTTTTAGTTATGGAGGCCATTTTGTGAGAATTTTAAAGAAAAAGTCGAAGATTACAATATGGGAACTTTGCTAAGAGTTGACGCCACCGGCGATTACAACGAAGAAAACACTACTTTAGTTCCCAGAATACAATTCTTCGCCATTGAAATCGCACGAAACCGAGAAGGACACAATGCGATTATCAAGGAAAAATTCAAAAAGTCATCAGCTGAAAAATAATCCTAATGCTAAAAATAAAATTTTAAATTTCATTTTGTTTTGAAATAATTTACTATAAATTAAGAGGGGTGAAATAGCTCTTCGCTATGGATAGATTGAAATTTTCATACATTTTTACGATTAAGAAATGGAAACGCTTCCATCAGAAATTAATAATTTTGAATCACGATCAAAATCAGTTTTCGATTCATTGCTCTTAATAGAACATAACCATAGGGAAAAAGAATCGGAATATGTAAATCAAACTGAAGAAATTGTCAGTCAGAAAGACTTTGAGCTAGAAAAACGTATTCAAAGTGATTCAGATTCAGAGTTCAAAATACCATGTATAGACAGCTACAAAAGACAATTAAAAAATGTACCACACTCGGTAACAAAGCAACAAAAAAAAGATCCCGACCATATTGTTAATCCAGATAAATGGACCAAGTATTCATTAGAAGATGTGGACGCTTCACAGATGTCCGCTAGTGCTAATTTCTATGCCGCAATGAGTTTAATTAATGGGAAAAACAATGAACCAAATCAAGACTTGCAGCAAACTTTGGGCGATATAGTCTACAATAAACCGATAGGTGCTAACAAAATGGAGACAAGCAGGGATGCATACCATCAAGTTGGTAAATTTTTACTAGAAAAATTAAGCGAAGAACAAGAGGAGATAAAAGATGATCTAGAAAAAATGGATATTAATGAGTCTTGTACAGATCAAATACATTTTAAAAAAAAATCTAAAACTAGAAATATAAGAGTTAATCGAAAGTCAAAAGAAGAAGACTTAGATTATAATGATCATAAATCTGTAGAGCAACCAGAAAATTTTGAAAAAAATTCCCATGATGATAATGATGATGATTTTGATGAATTTGGTGGCTATCAAAATGACAGTGCCGAAGAGAATGAATTCGGAAATGATTTTGAAAAATTTTAAATATTTTGTAAATTTGTGTGAATTTTGATAAAAAATTAAACAATAAATATACCTTGAATAAGAATTTCAAAATTTAATTTATTTTGTTAAGAAATTATCATTAATCATTTTTTTTTTTTTACAATTTAGATTTGAATTAAAATGCACGACTCTGAATTAAGATTTCGAGGCGAAATTTCAACAGACAATTTGAATAGCTTAGTCGATAAACATGATTCAAAAGATCAGGAAAAAATTAAAAATTTAATTCATAAGCAACAGCAAACAAGTTTTCAGCAATCGACTTTGTCTTTGGAAAATATTTGTTGGCTAATTGCATCTGTATTGTGTTTGTATTATACAAACATTGTGAGCGTTATTCTCTGGGATGAAGGAATTAACAGAAGCTTGTTGTACGCTGCAATTTTATTTATTTCAGTCAATATACTCATTGGGATATACTTGATAATTTACTTATCAAAGATTAAAGATATTCCATCCAGCAAATGGAATGAATATAATCCCTATTTGATTCCAGTAGCTACAGGGGCTTTTGTTTCTGGATCGATAATGTAAAATTAAACATCAATTTTTTTTTTATTTTAAATTAAAATTTTATTTTTTTAAGAATGCTCATTTCTTTATGGCCGGTTTATGGTTGGTTAACGGCGCCTATACTTTTCACAATTTTCATGGGATTTATCGTATTAATAATTAACATTCCAATTTAAGATTAAGTTAGAATTAAATTAAATGAAAATTATGAATTTTAGAATTTATAATTATTTATTTAGTAAAATATCGTTTAATTTATTTATTTCATACTTATCATTTTGTAATTTTTTTGAAAATACTTTTATGTTAAAAATACATCAAACACAAACAGAAGAATGTTGAAATTGATTTGAATTAGCTTTAATTTTTTTTATTCAAATAACCAAAACAAATATTTAGTTAATTTTTAAATTCTAACACAATTGGTTTAATTTATTAATAAATTTGGCTCAAGTTTTTGCTAATGAACTTTTAATGAAAAAATTTTTATTGATTAACAAATTTATCATTTTATTTAAATGAAAACAATTTGAATACTGTGCAAATACAACACAAAATTGTAATTTTTTTTGAATCAAATATTTAATTTTAAAATTTAAATTTTTCATATCTTTAATCTTTAAAAATCCTCAATCTAAAGATTTCTAACTATCGTAGGAGAAATCTTAAGTTTTTTCAAATTGCTGAAAAACTAATATTATAAATAAATCTATCTATTTAAATTTTAACATAGAGTGGAGTTAATTCATATAATTAATCACTTCAAGTTTTTACAAAGTTTCTTCAAAAAAATCACTAGCAACAATCATATTTTTAAATTTGAATCATAAAAATAATGCTTAGCAATCTAATATTCATCAATACAAATCGATCATTTTTTGATGGTTTTTTCAACGATCTAATTCAAAAATTGCTGATTATTTTTCTAGCAGCTGTTGGAATGATAAAAGTATACCACTCAACTCATTTGATCCAAGACTTGTTTAAAAAAATATTAAACCATGATAGAGTAAAAAATATTATTGTAGACGCTGATTTTATGCAAGAGCTCAAATCGATACCAAAATCTAGCAAAAAATGTCCTAAGACATTAAAACTTCCTCGAAAAAAAAACTTGAGTACTATTAATGAATCTTTGACAGATGATGAAATCACTGATCAACTAGAAAATTTAAACTATAGGCCAGGATGCTGTGGTAAATGTTGTGGATCAAGAGATAGAGGACGAATATAGTGAAGTTAATTACCATGAAAAACACTAGAAGTTAAAGAAAATTATTTTTATTATTAATAATATATTTTCTTTTAATAATAAGAATTATCATATGTAGATTTATTAATTATATATTAAATCAAAAAAATTTTCATTTAAAATTTTATCTAAAATATCACTTCAAAAAAGTGACTCAAATAAAAGAAATTATTTTTTCATCACTTAATTTATCTTATAGTTAACACAAAAGTAATTAATTTGTTACATGATTTATTTTAAAAGAGACACTTTATATAAATTAACTCAAATTCTACTGAAATATGGTAATTTTTTACAAGTTAATCAATATTGAGTTTATTTTTTCTACCAGATTAAATGAATTTTAGCTCTTCCGAATAAAAAAATAGGAAAATATTTATTCATTTCTGATTCTGCATAGTATTGTCAATTAACAATTATTTTTTTAAATGACTATATAAAAAAAAAATTTTTTTATTGATTCGAAGTGGTTATTCAAAAATTATATAATATATTATTAACTATTTTTCACTGTTGAAACTAAAGCCTATCATCAAACTAATTAGTTAGATCAGGATATAAAGGATTATACCATGTTTTATGAGTAAGAGTAGAGGATTTTTGTTTCGAAAGGATTAAGATTTCATTGTAGTTTTTGTAGATTCAATTGATGAAATTTATCATTAACTCTTTAGGCTATTTAGAATACTGAAAAAATTAAAATGGAAATTAATTTTAATCATATATTAGTATGATAGTAAAAAATACATATAATTTAAATATGAGAAAATACCATCTATTGAGGGGATTAAAGTATTAAAACGGGACAAAGACCCAATTTATATTTAAAATTATTTTAGTTATATTAATCCTTGAATTGCTATGTTTTTTATCAACTTCATTATTAAAAATAATGTTTAATTTAGTATCATAGTAAAATATTAGAAAACCTCTTCAATATTAGAAAAAAATTATTTCAAAAATTCTCAATTTATTTTATAACAATATAAAGCAGTATCCTTTTATTTTTTCAATTTATTTGAAAAAATAGTTAAGTTGAAATTATGATATATTTGGAAAAAAAAGGATTATTTAAATTTTATAATGCCATAAAATAATTTAATATTGTGATACACTAATGAACTAAATCCCTCCTGTTGATTTGATTATATTTAAGAATTTTAAATTATTTTTCTCTAATTTCTTAAATGCCTGAATTTTTAGTTTCATTTTTCATCAAAAATAGCAACATAGGTAGAAAAAGAAAAAGGCAAATATGGTTATTTTATCCGTATTTATTTGAAGATTCTTAACAACTTTTGATATTTTTAGTAATAAAAATAAACTTCTTTAATTAAGCCTACAAAATAGGTTAAATCAATAAATGTATAAGAAAACATGTTATTTCAGCTGAAATTTCTATTCCGAAATATTGTCCAACTTCAATTTTACAATTAAATTTCTTAGAATGTTGACTGATAATAAGAATTTTGTGACCGTTCTGGATTGCCTTGGGCTAATGGCTAAATTATTCACAAATACATAAATTTTTTTAAATAAAATAAATTTCAAAATCTAATACGTTGCTTGTTTTTCACATTTCTTTCAAATTTTAAGAATTATGTTTTTAAAAAAATAGGGGTAATTAATAATATTGAATTTTCCAAAATAGAAGAAACTTCTTGTAATTGAGTCTAAAATTTTCAATATTTATTTAAGTTGTTTTTTTTACAAAAAGTTTCTCATATAAAAAATTCTTGAATTATTATTCATGTAAAAACATACGTTTATATTGTTTCTAATAAAACAGAAAAGAGAGGTATGCTTCCCATATTTGAGCCACTTTTTTAAAGTCGAATTCTCGAAAAAAAGAAACTCTTGTATTATCGAACTTTCTTTTATTTAAAGAAATACAGTAGTAGTTTAATATTAATTGAAAACAATTTTCTTTGATACATTTAACATTTTGCGAAAAATTTTGATTCTAAATGTTAAAAAGTAAAAATCCCAAATTTCTATTTTTATTCAAATTTCAATTTATTTTCTATATTTTTAAAAAAACAGTCATGAAATATTGATTCTCCGTTATAAAAAACTGACTATTCGATTAAAGAAAATGTTATAAAAAATTTTTTCTATTAATTATTATCATTTGATAGAGTGATTCATACTTTTTACAGAATTTCACTTCCTAGATTATAAATGATTTGGAAATTTCTTATTTAAGATTGAAAATATGAATTAATAGTATAATAGTATAAACACAAGTTCACTATATACAGTATTGCACAAAAATAAAGTCATGCGCATTTTTTCAAATCAATTAAAGAAAGGTTATTTAATTAAAATTTAGACTAAAAAATTTTCCAAATAAAAAAACACTTTTGATATTTTAATTATATCCTTAAAATTGATATATTATGTATGATAATGTCATATTGTAAAAACACATTTTCTAGTTTTAATTGCGGGGCTAGTATTTAGATTTTAAAGTAAAAATTTGGGGAAAAGATTGGAAAAAAATTGAACTTAAAAATTTGGATATTAAAAAAATTAAAATGAAATATTTCTCCTATTTTTAAAGTATACAAATTAAGTTCTTCTTTTTGATTTTTTTGGCTCTTCTTTCAAAGCTTTTGAATTTGGACTATCTGGCGGACGATCCCTTCTTTTTGGTAATTGTTGGTCTTGTTCAAAAGGGAGGAAAGTTTAACATGGGCGAGATGCAGAGTTGGTCAAAAGTCAAACTTTAAAGTCAGAATCGTCAAAAGTCAAAGTCAAAGTCTGACTTTGACTTGAGTCTAAAATAATTTCAAAGTCAAAGTCCAGACTTGACTTCAGAAAAATAAAATTTAAAGTCAAAGTCCAGACTTGACTTCAAAATGAAAAAAAATTAAAGTCAAAGTCCAGACTTGACTTTGACTTCATGACTTTGACTTTTGACCAACTCTGGCGAGATGTAACGTGATGCTTGGACTAAAACCTGAGTTTTGGTTTTGGTGCATGCATCTCTTTGCAAGGGTATACGGTAGTTGGGAAAAATTAAAGTCCAAAAGAGTCCAAAAAATTCCTTTAAATGTCAATAAATTTCCTAGGAATTTTATTGACATTTATTGGATTTCATGGACATTTATTGGAGAAAAATTAGTCGAAACAAAGATTACTTTAATTGAAAACTTAAATCGACCCTTTAACAAAAAAGCTAAACATACCTGATGATTATGTAAAAAAAAAATTAATTATATAAATGCCAAAAACCGTTCGTGGTTGTTATGATTCGAAAAGTGGCAATTTCAAAAGCTAGAAAAATATACATCAACTGAAAATATTTTTATTTTTTCTTTAAAAAGATATACCATATTTCTTCAAATAAATTAAAATTAGGTCATCTCAAATGATTTATTTTATTAGAAAATCTTTAACTCCAAAAAAGTGAATCAAATGGAAGAAATTTATGATTTTTTTTCATCTATTAAAAATAAGAAAATGCAATTTTAACATGATAAATTACTGGCGTATATAATTTTAAATGAAACACATTTTTTGGACAAACAACTCGAATAAAGAGAAATTTTTGATTCAAATACTGTTTAGATGAATTAAAGTAAATTTTTAAAAATGATTTAAAAAAAAATAAATTTTTCCAAAAAAATAATGTATGTTAGAAAATAAAAATCAAAATTAAAAAGTTAACTATGTTGAACCCCAAAAAAAAGACAAGTCTAACAAAATATATGAAAAGAAATAAAAAACAATATGAATAAAATTTTAATGTTATAAAAGTTGAAAAAAAATATTATCAAATAAAAAAATTAAGTAAAAAGAAAAAAAACGTAAATTCTAAATCCAAAAATTTTTTAATCTTTCAAAAAAAAATTTACTCAAAAAGCACTTGTTCATTTCAATAAAAAGTTAAAATGATAAATCTTTAAACATATTGTTAGCAAGGGCATTTAAAGAGGATGTAAATGTTTTCAGTTCAATTTGGTCTCTAAGTTCTCGAATTTAGATCCAGTCTAAATTTCACCTTGTTTTAATTATTCAAAAATTTTAAAATAATAAATAGATAATTAAAATAATATTTTTTTCTCTATTTTTTTTTGTGTTATATAAATCCTCTTTATTAAATTTTTTTTCGAAAAATTATTTATAAAATATGCTTGAATGCTTTCAAAATGAACTTTAAATAATAAATTAGAAAAAAAAATTTAAAAAAAAATGAAATTGATCTCCCTTAGATTAATTATTAAAATTTAAACGAATAAAAAAATTGTTTTAAATTATTATTTATTTAAATTTTTCCATCTGTACAGAGTTAACGCTCCTACAGATAAGAGAATAAAAAAAATCTGAATTAAAATAAATTGAAAAAAAACTATAACAAATATAAAATCCATAAAATAAAGAAGAAAATTAAAAAAAATTGAATTAAAAGGGTTACAGATTACTAGTTTAAACATTTGAGAGTTGAGAAAAATAAAAAGGAAATAGTAAGGTAGAATTTACCCATTGCGATATATCTTGATTATTTGTTTTCCTCCAACATTCTGACAATTACTAGAACAGAGCAAATCAGTCCTCTCTACTTAAAAAGGCGTTGGCGTAAGTTTCGAGACTTTTAGCAATTTAAGTTAATTAAAGGACTTTTGATGTATAATGTTTAAGGGGTTAAAATTCTTCAGGGTAATAATATTAGCTATTTATTTGTTTATCTGAGTAGAGCTATATCTCCATCATATTAAAAAGATAAAAAAAAGCAAAAAAAAAATTTAAAAAAGGTTTGAATATCGAAAAAAATTGAGAAAAACAAATGTTTATAATAGTGGTTATTATTTGTTTGTTTTATCTGTTCCGAGCTAAACTGCATTAATTTAAAAAATAAAAAAATTAAAAAATAAAATTTAAATTTAAATAAAAGTAAAATGAGTTAAAATATTTCATGAAAGAAAATTAAAATAGACAAATTGAAAAAACAATTTTTTTTTAATAGTTATTTTTATTTAAAAATTAATTTAAAAAGACTTCGAGCTAACATTCGAAAAGAGCGCATACTGCACATTCGAAGTAAAGCTCCTTCTGCCCAGTTAAAAAAAAAATAAAAAAAAAAATAATGTTCACTTGTTTATTAAGTAATTTTAAAAGGCTTGCTCTTTTGCTTCGGTTTAAAAAAAAATTCCTGACAAAGTAAATTATCCTTTGACAAAGTTTAAAAGAAAATCAAAAAAAGAAAGGGTTTTGATATTGATGAAATAGGCAACAATAAACTCTAAAAAATATTTTAGAGTAATGACTTGTGTAACATGTTTAAGTATTGAACAGTTAAGGAAATAATGAACAAAAACAAAGATAGGAATTACACAATGGAGTCAGATTCAACTTCTGAATTTTGAATGACTTGTTAGTTTTTTTTTATTAGTTTCTCAGAACGAGTTTAGACAGTGGAGGAATAATTATTTTGAAAGAAATTCATTTAATTGCCAAATAAATAAAGAATATTTATGATCTAAAAATATTTATGGACCTGGGTTAAATTGATACCATGTAATTTGATATAACAAAAATCTACTGTATAGTCCTCAATTTTGAAAAATCTTCAGTTGTGCAATTTAACGGATGTTTAAACAAAAAATGATTTTTAACACATGTGTCTCAAAGGTAAAAAGTGAAAAAATAAATAAACAAAAATGCTATTTTGATGATATGTTAATTGGTAGCTCCCTATCTGGATACAATCATGATCGCCTTAAGAGATAAATCTATTTTTGACTTAAATCTAAAAAAATTCGTTACAAAATATTCCATATTTATCACATACTTGTTAAAAAAATAATTAACAGATAAATTATCTACAGGTGTTTTAAACTGTTATGCAAACAAAACATTAAAACTTTTTTTTACTACTAAGTAGTAGTCTTTTCTCAAACGGTACTTTGAGATACTTAAAATCTTCACAGTTGACTGAGTTTCTCAATAAGATACGGTTGTAATTAAAAGAGCCGTCCTGAGCGACGTTTTTGGCTGTTAAGCTTGTCAAGTGGATCGATAGTGTGAACCATAATTAATGTTTATTGTGGCCTCAACAAAAATTTTCTTCTTTTTTGTTGACTTAGTGATTTTTATTCCAAAATCGATGATTCTTAGTTGTTTTTTTTGATCGGAATATCAGAAATTGTATGACCTTAATTTAAGGATCAATTTTACATTTCTTGATAATAGGCCTAAATTAGAGAAAAAAAATTTTGATTTAATTGGCTGGCTAAATCACCGCCCACTAGCACAGTTCAAATATTTAAAAATCAATAATCACTGAAAAAAATCAATAAATTGTTTTTAGATAATCACCATTGGAATCACTTTTAAAAACAGCAAAATGACAATCCCATTTGTCGATCAAGTCAACAATAATGCACTATGTCCAATTTACAATGCGTTCAAAACTTATCAAATTGTCCAAGATAATGACCTGAAGTACAGCACTGAAGTAATCGATGACAACGAAAGAACTCAAGACTACGATCTTGCTATTAGTGAAGCAAAACAGTTAATGATATCTGGCATCTCGGAAGGATCAACTAATTATTGTGATAAAGCATTGGAGACAAGCAGTGCTATTCGATTAATCGGAATCACAATTGATCGAAATTATTTTTCCAAAAAACATGAGAGCATCAGTGATAAGTCATCAAGTAATTTAGGAAGAAGAATTTTGTCTAGTTTAAATTCAGTTGCAAAATTTATCAATCGCTTTAATTAAATTAATTAAATGATAATACCTAATAAATTATATGCTAAATTTGTAAATTTTAATTCAATGATTTTGTTATATTAAAATTTCCAATAATTTTAAATAAATTTTAAAAAATTAATATTCGTTTTAATTAAAGTCATTTCAGCTTGTCCCTTATTTTAACAAATAATAATTTGTCCCTTTTCTAGCCTAGCGGATTAAAGAAGGTTATTACTAAAACCGGACCACCTATTTTTTACTAAAAAAGGACCTATACTTTAAAGACGAATAAAAAGCCGGACGATAGCCGACTAGATACATGAGTAAATTTTATAAGCTTTCACGCAAGACCATAAGCTAAGCTCTAGGACTTTTTTTAAACCTGCAGGAGCCATCTTGGTATTTTTAAGACAAATAAGACATCAAGATTTTTTTTTCATTTTATTTATAATTTCATGTGATTAAAATTTTTTCTTTAAAAAAATAATTGTAATTTTAAAATCTTATTATACGACTAACGATATTGGGGGCTGTGAAGTTCATTTCAATTCGATCGTTTCAATTCAGAAAAAGGACTATGCAGAATCTTTAGGAGTTTTCGCCTACCATTGATAACATGTTTAGAAAATTTGGATTCTAGCAAATTAAGTGAGGAGAATTTTATGATTTAATTTACAAAACATTCGGAGTATGTTATCGTATATTTTTGAGAGCTTAAAATAAAAAATTAAATTAAAAAAGTCAATGTTGGGTTTTTTTAATTTTTATTAAAAAAAATTGAATTAAAAATTACATAAAGTAAAAAAAATTATTTTAAATAAAAGATTTTTTTTTCAATATTATTTTTTTTTTAATTTCAAATTTATTTGAGATTTAGTTATAAACAATTTTTTTTCAAAAAAGGTGTTTTACATAATTCAAGATCATAATTTAGTGGACATAAGCAAAATATTGCAATAAAATGTGTTCTCGGACAAATCTTGATAAAAAACCTTTAAAAAGAGCTATAATTTATTATTTTAAGTCTTCATCTTCATAACTGAAATTTTAGGCCAAATTTCAATGGAGATCCGGCACCGTCCTTTAAAAAATTCATGAAAAAATGGCCGGAAAATTAAAAAAAGCATTAATGAAAAAAATGTTTCAGCAAACTATAATTTACAAAAATAATCATTTTTAATAATTAAAAAAAAAACTATTTAATCAACAAAAGATTATATTATATTTTAAAATTTAATTTTAAATAAATGTATTTAATTTTTTTTTTTTTATTTTTTGTATTTAAAGGCCGATGCAGGCCGAATGGTAAGTCATAGAGCTTAGCTTATGGTCTTGCATGAAAGCTTATAAAATTTACTACAAGTATCAAGTCGGCTATCGTCCGGCTTTTTATTCGTCTTTAAAGTATAGGTCCTTTTTTTAGTAAAAATAAGTGGTCCGGGTTTTAGTAATAACCTTAAAGAAGAGGTGTTTATCTCTTTTTCTAGTACATTTCCGATCTGACACATATGTTTCTGCATCAGTAAGCCCATCTTTACCGTAATTATTACCCAGTCGAAACTGGCTCCCTTTTTTTTAATGAAAGCGGTTTAAACACGTACCCGGGATTGCAGAAATTTTAATAAAATTTTTTCTCTCTTAGGGGGATTCAAACCTTCGATTGTCTGCTTGTATGACTAACACGCAAATCATTCGGCTCATTACTATGCTCTTGGCCACAATCGAACCTAGTTTGATAAAAAGAGATTAAATTAACATCAGAAATACAATATAGTAAAAAAATCACTTCAAAACTGAGCGTGAGATATGTAGCTGAAGGACTGGGTCATTCTGTTCCATTGGTTGTGAAGCTGGTTGATGAATATAAAGCGGGTTTTGAATCAAGATACATCGAATACACGACTTCATTGTGTAATTGCTATCTTACTATTTCTTCTTTCTTTTTTGAACGGTTCTATATTTAAACATTTTGAACCTGTCATTACTTACAATTTAAATATTTCAATTGTGTTTTATACTATATTTTAAATTATTTTACTTTTGTTTGAATATGAGCTACGAAGTATAATAAATTATTACTCAAATTTTTATTTAAAAAAGTGCCAAATTGAAGTTTGAGATCAAGATCCAAAGATTAAAATATAAATTGTAATATTTTTTTTAATAATAGAGAAAAAATAAATTTTTTCAAAAGCTTTTTTACTAGACATGTCATGTCAAGTTTATTTTCATATTTATAATTCTAAAATGTCCCTTTTTATTGAACTTTAATAGGTTTAAATATTTTAATTGATTTTAATGAAAACTTACTTTTAAAGACAAAAAATTCACTGTTTTTAAATTTAAAATGTATTAAAGTAGAAAAATGAAATTATTTCAATATGAATGAATGGATTTAAAAGTTATAAATTTGAATTTGTGAATCAACTTAGCCTGAATTATTTATTGATTGTTTTTGTTAAATAAATTAGAGATCAATCATTTTGATGCTAATTTGATAATGAACCATCATTAGACATAACATTTCTAGTAATGTTTAGTATTTATTTCTTAAAAATTATTAAAATCATTAGATTAATTAAGTTTTAAAATTTTAAATGGTAATTTTGATTTTAAAATTTGATCTGACACTTCAATTTGCCAAAAATGTTTTTAATTTCTAATCTTTAAATAATAAAAATCAAAATAAATTTTACTTAATGACGCATGAATATTTAAATCACATTTCTTGCGCGACCTGGTCTTCTTTTTACATCAATTAGAGGTATTTTTTGCAATTCTTCATCTTGCCTTGAAAAATTTCTTGCTCGTGGTGTACACGATTCAGTCGGTTTTGTGAATTTTAAAAAAAGTTAAATAACTTTTTTTCTAAAAGTTTAAAATTAATTCTGTGAATGCAGAATAATGCAACATTCAAAGTTGCATCAACTGTAGAAGTCTGCTAATGATGTGCAAAATCTCAGAAAAATGCACTACACTCGATTATATTGAAATTTAATTTCTGCAGAAATCTGCAAATTTAGCAGACCTTGATATTTGATGCAACTTTGAATGTTGCACTATGTTGCATTTACAGAATTAAGTTTAAACCTTTTGAAAAAAAGTTATTCAATTTTTTTACATTTTTTTCTGTTCTTTTTATAATTTTGTACTGAATTTCACAAAACTATTCAGTCTCATGTACTTGATCTATCAAACCATTAACCACCTTTTTTAATGTCGCCAGCAAAGCATTTTCGTATTCAAGTTCTGGATTTTTCATTTTTAGAATATTAAATATAAGAATACTGTTATGAAAAATTGTTTTAATTTATTTTCAGATAATTTAATTGAAGAAAGACTTAGTCTTAAATTTTAGATGAAAAAATTTATTTAAAAAAAGTCACAACATGCGCTATGTTTCCCTTTTTAACCTAAAATAAAATCTCAAATATTGTCTGATTAAATAAAACCAAATCAAATATGGTCCTATTGATCTTTTATTTTTTCCTTTTTTGCAGAAAAATATATTTAGGACTTTTTGGATGGAGTCAAATGTGTCAGTCAATTTAAAATATTTACCGTATTTCACAAAATAGAATTAACCACAAATAGAAGAAATCTGTGTCTCGTTTAAAAGAATATTCGCCAGTCATTTATGATGAAAAAAATGAATTTTATTTTTGCTAATACAATAAGAAAAAAATTGGATAAATTTGTTCTATTTGATTCACTCAAGTGAAAAATTTTTCAATAAAAGAAACCCTTTGATGACCGAACTTCTTTATTTTTTCTAATTCACCTAAGTATTTATTCATCTTACTTCCTAAGTTTCCATTTTTCTTATAAATAAAAAATGTTACTTCTTCTATTTGATTAAATACGGTAAATTTTTTAAAACTGTTCTGAAAGCTCGGTCATCAAAGGATTTCTTTTTTTCGAAAATTTTTCACTCCAAAATTGTGACTCAAATAAAACTCTTTTTGGCATAGATTTAATCAATTTTTTTACATACTCAGTCGGAATCTTTAACCATTCTTTGTGTAAAACCTCTTTTAAATGCTCAAAAGAGGTTACTTAGTGTCTACCAATTTGGCATTCATGTATGACCATAAGTTCTCAATTGGGTTGAGATCTGGTGAACGGACACACCATGGCAGAACCACAATGTTCTATTCTTTGAACCAGTCGCTTACTGGGTGAGCAGTATGTGCCAAAACGCCATCTTTCTGAAAAATCCAAGTGTCGTCTGGCACAAATAGGAGTTCAACAGATCGTAAAGATTGGTTTTCAAGATTTTGATGTAGACAAACTGATTAATTCATCCTGTATAAATGTTGCATATACCTAATAATAGCCGTTCACAAATAAAAAATAAATAGTAAGGTAACTGAATTGAACAATCTAGTCGATATTCATGTAATTCATGGAACTTCTTTTAAATTAGACTCTTTTTACTAAAAAAAAAGCTAAAATAAATGAAAAAATTTTAGCCAAAACAACTGCAGCTTTCTTGATTTTTTGGGTAACTTTTACTCGTGGAAATACCTAATATCACTCTATTGGACATTTTCTTGAAAATCTACAAATAACTTACAATTTTTTGAGTCACATTTTAGGAAGTTAAAACATTCGAAATCCTTTAAAAACAGCACTTTATTTTATTAGTGGAAATACAATAGTCAAAAAACTTGATATTATAGAACAAACTAAAAGATATGTTAAAGTATTTAAAACTCATGATGAAACATTATTATCCTAATCATACTACTCGATCTATGATTAAATTTGTTCTCATTCTGTCTATTATCAAAAAATTTTCCTCATAGCCGATATTCAATTTTAAACTCAGAAATAGCTTTAAAGTCGCTTAAATAAAAGCTAAAGTTCCTTAAAAATTAAAAGTAAATAAATTCAAAGTTCAAATTTATAATAAAAAGCTTGAAAAATAAAAATTTATTTTTAGTTTTATCAAATTTTTGGTCACATTAATAAAAAAATGTATTTTTTTTAAGATTCCGTTGAATGTTGACTAAAACTTTAGACTCTAATAATTAGCTCAAAATTCAGATTTATACTTAATAGCTTTTATTTTGATATTTTTTTAAAATTTGTTTCTAATGAATATCACTCAAATGATTTTTTTAATTTGAAAAATAATAAATCTCTAATAAAGCTCTAATAATTAGAAAAAATACTCTTAAAGTTATCATGAATTTTGGAAAAATATGAATTTTCTAAATTCAAAAATAGACATTTTCCCCCAGTCGATTTCACATTTCGACATTTGGGTTGGAAAAAAAGATGTTCCCTAGCTTTTCTCTTCATTCAAGAAGTTTTTTTTTTAAATAAATAATATAAAATATAAATACATAAAAAATTTTAAAGCAAAACTTGATAATTGGATCACGAAAATTTGAATTATAATCTGTTGTGTAGTTTTTGATATTAATTTCTTAATTTTTTAAAAAATATAATTGTAAAATATAATTTTATTGTAATTAATTAAACTTAAAACCATACATCACAATCATAATTTAAAAAAGGAAAAAATAATTGAGTATTTTCTTACGTATTAGCTTTAATCTTAGAAAGGAGTTGTTTTTCAATTTGATTATTTTAATCTTGTCATAAGTTTTGTTCAATAGATCACGTTTATTTATCTTCAATCCTTTGTTATTTTAAAGTTTGTTGATTATTTTTTGTATGTTCATCTTCATCTTTTATGACTCATTTAATTATTTTTATTTTTTATTCTAACAAGAAAACTATCTCCTTTTTAAAGTTTATGATGCCTCTTCAATTTTCGAAAAAATAAATTTTATACATTTACAATTAAATTTGAATTAAGAAATGGTAAAATATGAAAGATTAGAAAGTTCATTAAAAATTCAAAGTTTTTTTACCATAGCATTGAGCTTATGTTTAATAATTACCAGTTGTATATTGAGATGGATTAACATTGCCAAACTTAATGTTATCGAAGAAGTTGGCTCAGAGTTCAATATTTTACCCCTATTGACATATTTAACAATTGCAGTTATTCTTTACGGACTTTTTTGTGCATTTATTGGAATTTTTGGACTAGTTAGCATTTATAAGCTAAAAAAAAAATTTTTGGTTCTATGGGATATAATACTAGGAATTTTAGTATTAATAAATTTTTTATTAATGGTGGCAATTTTAATTTTATTTCCAGTTCTTGAAGGCGTCATAAAATCAAGTGTAAAAGATGCCATTGAAAATGCTTTAAACAACCCAATAAATATTTTCGACTGGTCAGTAATATTAAATCTTCAAAAGCAGTGTAGATTCCTACACGACGTTTCAGGAAAATATAAGTGCTGCGGTTTGATCACACCTGATGATTTCAATGACTTGGTAAAAATGGAATGTTGCATTAGACCCACACCCGAAATTGGTTGTTTAGTCTATCTATTCGAGCTAATTAAAAATTATTTTTACAATCTTGTTTGTATACCTGGTGGAATATTATTTATCAATTTCATTATCAAGTTTTTGTTCTTAAGTATTTTCATTAAAAATTTTAGTCTCGAATTTGAATAGACTAGAAAATAGATGACTCAACTTATTTGATAATCAATTCAGTATGTCAAACAAAGAAAATAATTTTAAAATACTAAAAAACTAAGTCATTTTTTTCATGTAAGAGAACAAATATCTAATGTTTGGATAAAGAATTTACATATATTTATTTTAAATATATTGCAACTACATAAAAAGTGTATTTTTACTCTGACGAAAAAAGTTTTTTAATATATTTTGTTTCAAATACTGTATTTTTAATATTTTTTTAAAATGAATTAAAATTTTATAATGTTTCATTTTTAAATTTTAATAAAATTATTTTTATTCAATAAAATTATATGGAGTGTTACTCATAATATTTTTTATCAATTATTAGTTCTAAATAAGCTTCTTAAATCAAAAAGAAAAATATCTAAATGAAATTATACCTACACTAGCCGGCCCAAATGTGTCATTTTGACATTTTTATCAAATTTCAAAGATCGATATTCCACTGAAAATGTTTTTAATTTTATTCTATAGGATCCAACAAATAATTTGCAAAATATCTTTGTCTACCTTCTAATATTATCTTTACTATTCATTTAAAAAACAACTACAAGATGATGAACAGAATAAAAAGAATAAACAAGTTAGTCAAGTTTTAATTTTTAGTATCTTCTTATTTAACTAACGTAATTTATATTAAATAAAGCTTATGATTCTGTATCATTTAATATTTTTTTGAAAGTCTAAAAAAATAGGATAGGATTAAAAATCGGATTATTAATTTCAGTTCTAATAGAGATTCATTCCAGAGTTCATTAAAAACTCAAATTAAAGTCCAGGTCATTAAAAAAAGTCCGAGCCAAATACTTTTATTTTATTTTTTAGTCCGAACAGCATGAATTTTTTGCCGTTCCAGTTAGTTATTGTGGCGGCCAAATGTTCATTTAACCGTTTAAGGGGGTTATTGTGGCGTCGTAGTGAAAGTCAAAGTCACCAAAATTAAAGTCCAAGTGAGGACTTAAAAAAAATTAAAAGTCTGGCTCGAACTTTTGAAAAAAAAAAAGTCTGGACTTGGACTTTTTTTTTGGGACTTTTAAACAACTCTGATTCATTCTATAAATTTCCAAATGAAAATGTTTCATTTAATTTCAAATATTTTTATTTTATCATGAACCAACCCAAAAAATGACACCACTTCTTTTTAAAATTTATCTATAATATTTTAACGGAGCTGGCAGTTTTTTTAAATTAATTTGTTCCGATTCAGAGGAATTTTTTAACAATAGAAATGCACTAGTTCTGAAAAATTCTTTATCCATAATAATGCAGAAATAAAAGATTCACTGCATTTTGAACATCATTTTTTTGAGCAGATGTATTTTAGGTGAAACATATGGAAAAAAAATTTCACAACTCAAACTAGAGTTTTGTTTTGAACACAATTTTTTTCTTTTTCAAAATTTAAATCGATTTGATTTTTTTATGAATTTTTGGGTTATAAGATGTCCATCAAAAATAATTTAAATTCCACAAATTAAAAAGAGTTGGGTAATATTTTTAAAATAAACAAAATTATTAAAAATATTAATAAATGATTTTGACTAAATTTTCAATTTGTTCTTTTTTTGAAAACAATCTTAAACAAAAATGATATTTTCAAAATATTTGCTATTTTCCTTGAAATTTTTAATTTACAAAGCAAAATCATTCTTAAGAATTTTAGAAAAAAAATTTTTTTTTAAATTTATTTCTTTATAAATGTTCTCAAAAAATTTTCACGTTATATCAAAATTAAAAAATTGATTTTTTTCATTCGATGTATTAAAATTCTTACTATTTTGATTGATAAAATTAGTATTTTCATAATCACCAGCACAATTCATAATTGACTTTTTATAGTTTTGAGCACCGATTTTTGTTGATTTTTTGTCATCATTGGCCGTCACCTGAGAAGTCATATGAGTTTGAACATAGGACTTAGAGCTGATTGATGACAAAAATGAGTCGATTTTTTTTATGCACATAGCTGGTATAACACAACCAACTATTTTTAAGTTGTCACTGGTTCTGACTCGAATTATCTGCAACCTAAATTGACTAGAGCCTGTCAGATGACAAAGCAAATTTTCAACTCGGCTCCATACGGTCAATACCGAGCCTGCCAGAATATAAAATTTTCTAGTTCTTAGCCCAATGTCACAATTTCTTATATTCGAACAGTTTCCTTCTCTAAATCGGTGTATACACTCACTGGCCGATTTTCTATAGTGTTCGATCCAGTGAGCTTTAGCTTCACTTGACGAAACTTTTTTAAATTTTTTATTCAATGAATCGAATGTTTCGAAACTAGTCTGTAGACCTGTATTGGGACGGTAAATGGAAAGTGTCATGGGCAATTTTCGCTCTTGGAGTTTGCAGCTATCCTGAGATGGTACAGCCAAAATTGCGAGTCGATTATTATTCTTAACTTGATTCAGCAAATAAAAACCAATTTCGTTTGAGCTAGAATTTTGCAAATTTTGTCTGTAAATTTCCAGGGCTTTTTCCCAATTAATACCTCTCTCTACCAATACCGTGTGTAGTTCAACTTTTCGGCATGTATCACTTTTATTATTTAAGACATAAAACTTGGTTTCTTTTCTGGTCGCAATTTCATTATTACTGCCCAAATCCATTATGCCCATGTCCCATTTTCCACTTCGCTTTGCCTGAAGGATTACTGTCGTTAGAACATCAGAGAAAAAAGTAAATATAGCATTCTGTAAATTAACTGGACAGCCGAGTAAACGATTAAGAAATTTATTTATATTGTTGTAGTCTTTTTCTGGATAAGCTGAGCCTTTTTTATTGGAAACAATCATGCCAACACCGTGCAGCGCTTCTCTTGCATCTGAAAAAAAATGAGCATTTTTAAATTTCTTTTAAATAGTCTATGAATTTAAAACACGAAAAAATTTATTAAAATAAATCCAAGTTCAATTTAAAATTTTTAGGACGGAGGGTTTTGACGCGTAAATAAAAATAATAAAGCATAAAAAAGTAAACCATAACATAATAAATAAAAATTTAAGATTTTTTTTTGTTTTTAATTCTCGCATATTTTTTTTTATTAAAGCATAAAAAAATTTTGAAAGCATAAGAATCTTAATTTCAAGCATAAGTTATTCAAAAAAAAGATAAGAGTGGTATAAACAGAGACTTAATTGGACAGTTAAAGATTGGTACAGAGTCATCTTCAATGACGAATTCAATTTTGAGGTCTATAATCATAAATCAAGAGTAATAGTAAAAAAGTTAAAAAAATGGGAAGTTTCCTCCGAAGTTCTGTATACCAAGGTTACAAAGCGGTGGAGGCTCAATTGGTATCTGGTGATGTTTAATTTTTTTTTGTCGATGGTTTTTGGCCTATGCTATGTGTATACACCTTTTTAAAGCTAGTGAATTGTTTCTTTTTATTAATGACGAACATCCACATTAGCAGACTTTTACAGTTGATGCAACCTGCATTCAAGAATTAATTTTAAACTTTTAGAAAAAAAGCTATTTGATTTTTTTACACCTTGTTCTGTTCTCTTGTACTGAACTTCACAAAACCCGAGATCGTCCACCTAAACTTAAGTTTAACGTTGAAAGAAATATTGAAGAAAATCAATTTAAAAAAAGACGTGGTCGATCCTCGATTCGGCTCTAAATATTGATTAAATTATTTTTTTTCTATGCTATAATATTTTTTTAGGCTTAACTTGCTTTATTTTATGCGAGACTAATTTTTATATGCTTTAATAACTAAATCTTTATACCTTACTTAATTTTTTTGGTTTATGCGCTATTAAATTTTTTTTATACTATAATTTTTTTTTAATGCGTCAAATACATTTTTCCAAATTTTTATTCCAAAAGAAAAGAAAATTTTTTAATTTTTTTGATTTTAGTAAATTTATTTTAGTATTTTAATGAAATTAAATCAATTTGAATAAAAAAAAAAGATTAGCTCGTAGAACTGATTTGCTCGTAGCTAACATTACACTTATTAATTAGTTCTCTAGTTATTATTTAAATTTTAATAATTACTTTAATTGGTGGCTTGGAAATATAATAGTTTAATATGTTTATAAGCTAAGGCTAAAAGAAGATTTTTTTGTGATTTTTGATTGATTTGCAAGTGTTTAGGAGAAAATAATTCTGTTGTGATTTGTAAAAAAAGATAATAAACTTCACAACTTCTTTTATATTCAAATGGCTAATAGAAAGCTAGCTAGCCTACAAAAATCTGATGGACAAAAAACAAAAACAAAGGAAAAAAACGCCAGAGCTTCGGACTGACTAAAATACGTAAATTGAAGCAACTGATACATTCTCTATACTTCCACTTAATGTTGTGTTGGTTTTTAACTTAATTTTAATAATTTTTTTATGATTTTTTTTCAAATAATTTTTTTTTTTCATTTTATGTTTTTGGATTGATGACAAATAAAATAAACAAAGCCGCTTTCTTTTGACAAAAAAAAATTCTAATCTTTTGCAGCATACAGTTTAATGAAATATACCAAATTCACAATTTGGGATATTATATATTAATTTACATTTCTAAAATTTACAAAACATGTTTTAGTCGGCCCGAAGCTCTAACGTTTTTTTTTTTTAATTTTTGTTTTTTGGACCAAAATTCACGGTGCCCAATGAACTACTGTACAATGCGATGCAAAAAATATAAAAAAGACTTTTTTAAAAAGCTAGAAAAAAATTTATCAAAAAATTTTAAAATTCATTTTGACTAATGATTTTTTAAAAGGATTAAAATATTGTTTTAAAATCCAATTAATAATAATATTAATAAATAATTGAAGTATTTAAATGAAAAGCATGTGATTTTAAAATGATCCCCATGAAAATTTACTCAATATAGAGACATAAACTGTCCTTTTGTGTTTTATTTTAATTTACAATGTATTCGTTTTTTTTTTTTTTTTCTTTGTTTTCATCACCCTAGAGGTGTTTTTTTGAAATAAATAAATAAAATAAATAAATATTTTGGTCAATGAATTTAAAATTTCAAAAAAATGAATAAAAATCTTACCATTTATAAAATCTCCTTTATATGAAATTGGAAATCTTGCTAAAGGCTTTTCCATTTGGCAAATGGATCTGATCACATTTTCCAAAGCGGTTCTTCCGTATTTGTTATCGATGTTAAATTGACTCAAGTCTCTTGATTCTGTAGCTCTGCGATCTCCGTGAGTTAAAGCACCCAAACTCTCAAGTCTCTTGGCCACTGTTGATGCAAATCTTTTTTCGCCAGCCAACTGTGATATCAAAAAAACGTATTCCGGAGAGCTCACTTGATTAGACCTGTGTGTCCGACCAAATTGTTGTATGGCTCGGTCTGCTGACCATGGAAGCTCGATAGTTATATGAACTCTTTTTAACTGGTTGGCATAGCGCCTATTAGCTTGCAGAGATATGCCACTGCTGGCTGCCTCGGAAATGATCGCAACCAGCTTTTCCCCGTTCATGAATCGCTCTTTTTGAACAAAATTCATTAGCTCAACAGGCACATCATTCTCATTTCTGGTCTCATAGACATAGCATTCTTTCTGATTGTTGGAATCTTTTTGACTTACAATTCGACCCTTTCTACCAGTCATCTCGGCAACATGATCTGGTCCATTTAACAGATCAATTAGCTCATCTAATGTGTTAGCTGGTAGACGTTTGCCAAACGATTTTATTGCGTTTAATAAGTCACTTTTAATTTCGTGTATATATTGTTCAATTTGATTTGGCTCAGTAGGTTTTGGTCTATTTGACTGCTCTGGCTTCGATATACAAAAACCGAATGGATCATCAATATCAAAAATATCTTGCTCTTCATTGCTCTTTACTCTCTTGACTGGCAGAGAAAATTCTTCATCACTTTCCGAATCTAATTCAGCCTTGGCACTCTCATTGTAAACAACAGGCTCAATAATTTGAATATCATTGTCTTCGTCCTCCATTCTGTCATTGAATTCGTCATAGCCATAAATATTAGTATTTGGTTTTTTACGCTTATTTGGGCTTTTGTTCAGTTTGTTTCTTGGTTTTTTTGTTTTTTTGCTGGTCACATTTTGCTGAGGAACACTTTTAGTAATTGAAAACAAGGAATCAGAGTCGTCCGAATCAAAACTGTTGCTTTTTTTGCTATATGTTGATGAAAGTCCACTATCATATTGACTTGCTGTGTTGTTTTCAGCTGATTCCAAGTCCGATGAAAGAGATTCAAAGCTGTCCGAGTCGTAAAAGGAAGAATCATCAAATGAAGAAACCGAGGATTCAGACAATGAATGCTTTTTTTTGGATATTTTTTGTGGATTTGTGTAGGAAGAAAGTCTTTTAAAAATTTGGTTGACATTTTGACTAATTTTAGGAGATTTGGCGACTTGTTTTTTTTGTTTAGATGGAAAATGTTTCTCTACCAAATTATGCAAAACTCCTCGGGCAGTTGAAACGAAATCGTTCATTTCACCACCTTCGTCAATATGCTCTAGAGTACGAGCTTCACCAGTCGACTGCAATCCAATAACCACACATTTGTGACTATTTAATGCTTTTTTGGCCAACTCCACTACACTAGGAACTTTACACGCCAAGCAAAGATACTTGAAAAATCGTTGATGACTGCTCCAAAATTGTCCCCAGACGGTTTTTTTCATTTTTCCGTCCAAGTCAATTAGATCAAGTGCTTCTTGAAATTTTTCTTTCATTTCAACCCACTTTAAATTCGAGAAAATAATTAAAATTTAACCATTTAATATTTAACAATTAATTTTGATAATTTTTTTTTAAAGATTAAGATTAAATTATACTATGAAAAATAACTATTGGACTTTTTGAAAAAGAAAATTGAATCCAAAATAAAACACATTTAAAAAAATAATGTAATGTAAATTTCCACTAAAATTAAAGTCAAGAGGAGTAAAATTATTTAACATTAAATTGATGTTCAATGCTGAAAGTATTAAAATGTTTGATCTAAATTTTATTTAATATTTAAGGTTAAACTTAATTTTAAATATTCACAATTTAAAATCTAACATTTAAATATGATTTTCAATTTTTTTTTCAATTAAATTCTTAACTAAATTTATTTTTTATTAATATGATATTGTTTGAAAAAAAAATACTTAAATAGAAAGTTCTTTAAGAAACGAAAGTTTAAAAATATGAGTTTACCGTATATTTTAAATTTCTTTAACAGAAAAATAATCTTAAGATTAGTTTAATCGTCATTTGAATTTAAAGAATTTCTTGAAATTTAAATCAAGCATTATTTATTTTGAATCTGGTAATTTTTAACATTTTTGTGCATCATAAAATATAAATTTTTAAAATTTCCTTGAAATTTATATCAGTCTTACCGTTCAAAAATTTTAATTGTTAACTCTGAAAATAAATATTAAATAAAAATACTTAACATTATAAATTCTGAAATAAAACTTTGAAATTATAAATTTATCATTATTTCAAAATAATGATCATCTTTCAATTTAAGACGATTTACAAAAATAAAATTTTTAAATTTGGTTATTATTTACATTTAGCCATGAATTTGTAAATTTTAGAAAAAATAAAACAGAACACAAATTAA
This sequence comes from Brachionus plicatilis, assembly GCA_010279815.1. Lineage (NCBI taxonomy): Eukaryota > Metazoa > Rotifera > Eurotatoria > Ploima > Brachionidae > Brachionus > Brachionus plicatilis. The sequence goes on from QEOQ01000204.1 coordinate 185,693, forward strand.
GTAAAAATTTAATAATTTTTTTTCTTTAAAATTCCAAAATTGGTTGCGTTGTTTTATCAGTTAAATTCCAATTTCTGTAAAAAAATCTAAATTTTAGTTCTGAATTATGCGCACACATTTAACTTAATGAAAATTACTCATAAAATTGCAGAGTTTGTATTTAAGCATTAAATGTATGAGCTGATGCAACTTAAACAACCAATTTTGGACTTTTGAAGAAAAAAATTTTTTTAGTTGCTTAATCTTTGTTCGTCAATTCACAGTGACTTTTGCTAAAAAAAAATTTTGAAAATATTATTTTCAATAACTTAAAATGAACTTATGTTTAGTTTGAGAATGCTATTAGGGAAAATATTTGAAGCTTTGTCATACCAGCTTGACTGAGTCATCATACATCCTGATGTATTCGTCCCTGAGAGGAATTTCTTGGATCTTAAAAGTGACTCCAGTAAAACTTAATTGTCTAGCTATGTACATACCACGTAGTTTCATATCAATAGCGATTATTTCCATGGCCCCTACGCCTCTTTTTTCTACTGATTGAATGAAATCGTTGAAATCATTGAATGGTGTGCCTGTTCCCCAAAGACCAAGTCGTACCATATAGGCCATGTTTTTTGGTTCACTGGCACCTGTCGCACTAGCATACACAATTCTGGCTTTGGGAAGCTTTTCTTGAAGTTCTAGAACTGCCAAGCCAGTTTTGGTTGGCTTTGCCGAACCAATCGGAACCAAATTCTTGGCCTTGTGACACTCGTCAAATACAATCACTCCGTCGAATGCTTCACCACCTAGCCACTGAAACAATTGTTCTAATCGACTTGAGTATTTTTTGTTTTCAGTTTTTTGTTGTGATTCACCTATTAGAGAAGAATAGGTAGAAAATATGACACCTTTTTTAATGTTCGAATTTTCCTCGGAGGATATCTTAGAATATTTAAGCTTATTTAGAGCAAAAATCTGAATATCGCTTGCTCCAATATCGGAAAAATCTCGTTGGGCATCATATTTTAAATCGTTGGACACACTTAACCATAAGGCTTTTTTACGGCCTTGTAAATAATTTTCATATATTATCCCGGCAATAGTTCGACCTTTTCCAACGCCAGCACCATCTCCAATCAAAAAACCACATCGATGACTATTAGGTAAAAATTCACTATGCTTTTGACAAGCATAAACTACAGCTTCAAGTTGTAAGGCTGACAATGCTCCCTTTTCGTAAACATTCGAAGCCATTCTAAGCTCATACCATATATCTGGTGGTTCGACACTTGCCAATGAACTAGTTTCAACAATTGGATCCGGATGTTTTAGTCCAAGCTTTACTATTTTAATAAAATTTTTAAAAAAATAATATTTTATTAAATGATAATAGAAAACTAACTTATTTTATAATTAGAAATACATTTTTAAATTTTTTTGTTTATTTACCTTTTTGCCAAGTAATTGCTTACCAAATAAATTAAACAAAACAAGCCCCTGGTTTATTTACAGATATGACTATTCTAAGATGAAATTTATTTTAATTTGTTGTTGTAAGTTTTCATCTAATTGTGAAATGTTATAATTTTCAATGTATTTACTAGACTTAAGAATGAATAGATTATTAAATTACTAAATTAACATGCGTTAAACTTATTTTGTTTGAGTGGGTAATGAGAAATTTCAAAGGAAAAAAGGAAAAACGCTACAATTTTTTTCTAATTGTACAATAATGGTTCTTCAAAATTACAATATTGTATAAATTTGTCCAAACGAATCATAGGCTCTGCAAAAACTCTGCAGTTTTCTTCATATTTAAAATACACAAAATCAGATATTTTTGACGGTGTTCATTTTACAGAAAATTGTAGAGTTTTTACAGAGCAAACAAATTAAAATTAAAAATTAAAAAGATTTACTAATCAAAAATTTAATTTTATTTAAATTTAAATTAAAAAAAAAATTTTAATTTTTTATCCTTTAGCTAAATAAAATTATTTATATTTTTTTAATTTAACTAACATTTATAAAGTGGTAAGTAATTTTTTCAAATAGTCAATATAGATAGATTAGTTTGCTCTTCTTATAAACCTAAACAATACTAAAAAAATGTCTGGCTTTCGACGACAAGTGAAAATAAGTTTATTTGCGGTCAGAGACGAACAAAAAATAAGAGACTGGTCAGAGAATTAAATAGATCGGTGCTAAATCTCATTAATTTTCTAACTAGAATTTCAAAATTTATTTTAGCTTATGAATTAAAATTAAATTTAATTGCTAGGATCAAAATTATTTTAATTTACTATCTCTTTTTTTTTTTAAATATTTAAATATAATTTAGACATCAGCCTCAGGCAGTTCAGTACGATAGTTAAAACCTTTATTTCAAGAATTTTTTTTTTAAAGAAAGAGTACATTTTTATTGTTAAAAGGTTTAAAAATAGTTGATAAATTGGTCATATGGAGTGAGTGTAACTATTTCTTCTTTATTTGAAAAACATCAAAGCATAAAATCATCAATTTTCATTTTTTAAGTTCCTTCATTTTTTAGAAAACCAAATCTAAAGTAAGGTAATTACTGCAGTCTTTTTTCTTAATAAAATGTTAGAAATTATTTGAAAAATATAAAGTTTATTGTAAAATTTATAATAAACTTATTTTTGAGTACTTATTAAAAACTTTGGTTTAAGTCACCATTTTCTTTACAGTAGCTTAAAAAGAAAATAATCAAACGATTCAACGAAAAAAAATTTCAAAATGGACCGTGATTTATCTTTGATTACATTACAAAAGCTTAAAATCAGCTTAAAAATAAACAATACATTTGTATCTTAAAATTATAAAACTAATTGAATAACATTTTGCATAAAAGCAAAAAAATATAATTTACATAAATTTTACATCTATCTTTCTATTTAAATAAAAAAATAAAAAAAAAAATTACATTTTGATGGCATATAGTCGGCATAAGTTTCTGCATGACCAAGTTCTTCTTCCTCTTCTACAACAACCTGGTCATCTCTTTCGTAAATTGATTCATTCCTTACAAATTTGGCTTCATTTGGCTGATCTGTTTGATTATTATTTTTCACACCATTAATAATGCTTTGTTGATTAATCGGTGTTGCATTAGACTCAGGTATTTGAATGTCCACCAGTGTTTCTTTTAATGCCTGATTACTGTTTGCAAATCTGCTCAAGTGTGAATTAAGCGCATTCAAATGACTGCTTACCGATGAACTCGATGAATATGATCCATATTTAGATGCGATATTCAAAGTTTCCTGATTTTTAGGGGAAGTTATAGTCTTAGGAGTCATAATTACTTTGGGTATTGTCAAATTATTAGAATTAAATGTTTTTGTAATGACTGTTTTGTTTTTTATTTCGTGAACTAAAGGCTTTTTTTGAATTTCGTTTAAATTAGAATTAAAATGAAATAGTTTATTTTTTGTTTTGTTCAAAAAGACCATGTTGGTAGTTGATTGATTTTGGAAACTAACAGGCTTTGATGATACCACTTTGGTTATTTTGATATTTTGGTTAGAAAAATGTTGAGTCTGGCCTGTGGTCGGTGCCGACCGATTCTCGGTCTGATTATTTTGAATCTTGATTATTCGTTTGCATGCGCTCGTCGATATCAAGCGTTCTTGTAAATTTTTTTGCTGAAAATGACTTAGATTGATTACTTTTACGGGATTTGCGTTGAGAGGAGCCTTTGGCGCATTGGTAGATACATTAAAAGTTTTGAGCGGATTTCGGAAATTAATGAGACTATTCAAGTCGGAACGCGGAGAGTCGACTTTTTTTCGATTCGATATTGAGACAATGCGCACAGTTGAATTAGTTTGATTAGGCGCTGGTGTGCCAGACTTCACCACTCTCGAATAGGGCAATAAGCTTTGGTTAGAATGCTTCAGCGAGTTTATTTTAATTATTTTACGGTTTGGTATTTTTGGTTCCAAATGAGTGCCATTGTTTGGCCTTAATTCGGAACTAGTTTTTTCATTGCTTTCTATATTTAGATTATTTTGGTCAAAATGGTTTAAAACTGCAAGGAATGGATCATCGGACAGCATGAGGTCGCAGTTTTGATTGTCTTGGTTGTGAATAGGTGACACTGAGTTCGAAGAAATATCCAAACTAGAAGAGACAAGAAAGTCATTGCTCGCATCAGTCAAAAAAGAAAAGTCAAGATCATTCAAGTTAAAATCTTGGTCATTATTATTCAAATCTTTGGAAAAACTTGTATAACAGGAACTGGATGATGGTGATGAGGTAGAAAACGGGGTATCACATTGATTATCCAGCAAAGAACAAAGATTTGTTTCTAGACCTGCATCCTGGATAGCTGCATTCAAAATATCATCCATCTATTAAAAATTTGTTTTATTAGTAACCATGCGGAGCTACATGTTTTATATTTAAATTTTTTCTTACTTGCATTTCTCATTTATTTTCATTTAAAGCAATTTAGGAAAATTTTGAGTCTAAATTTAAATTCTAACATGTTAAAACTTTTTTAATTTTTAATTTAAATTTTCATGATTCTTAATTTTGCCTGTTTAAAAATCAAATACTAATTTTGAGTAAAAGACCCTAATTAAAATGTTTTATTTTGTTGTATTTAACTAAAATTCTATCATCAAAATATAATTAAAGTTAGGTTTTGATCCGCAATGAGTAAAATTCCACGTACATTCAATAATTATTGAGAGTCTGTCTAGACCTCGTGCATTTAAAATCTACCTTGTTATCATTTTAAATTCAATGAACGTATGCCTATAATATAAAAGAAAAATATTGCATGCTCGATTCTATGAAATTAAAAAATAAAATTCAAAATAAAATACACAAAATAAAACGTGATAAAATTTTTAAAAAAATTGAACACGTCCCATAGACGATGCAGTCAATCTAGGTTAATTTAAAACTAAAAATTTTTCTTTTAAATTGGATTGAACTTACTAGAAATTTTAAAAATCAAAAAAAAAAAACTTTAATTTCTCATTTAATAAATAAGATCGATCTAAATAGATCTTTATTGATTTTTCGAAAGTTTTCTCTTATTATAGTATTTTAATTAACTTTCTTAAATCAGGTACAGAAATTTAAAACATTTTTAATTCACCATGTGCTCTCAAATATCAAGCATATCTTTTTTGTACTTCGCTTTTATTTTTATTATTAAGTTTTTTATATTTAACATTTTCTGAGCATAAGATTAAGCTTTTGTGAAAATTTAAATTTTAAGTTAGTTTAAAAGTAAATTTTAAAATATCCAGTCTGACTTTCATACGACGAAAATAAATTACTGGCAAAGATCTACTCGTATACTCTTACATGTGCCATTCTGAATTTACACATAATAGAATTTAAAATTGCTTGTTGCTAAAGATGATTTTATATATCAAAAAATGTGCTTGAGTTATTAAAATTTTGAAACAAATAAAAGATACCAAATTTACTATCTAACCAACTTGACCATAAATTTATTTTCTTCTGGCTAATCATTTTAATCGATATGAGGCATTTATTTAGAAATTTTTTATCTTATCAGTCAAAACTAAGCCTATTTTATCAAAGATCAATAAATTGTATAGATTAAATGCGATCATAATTTTGTATCAAATCTATTTAAAAATTTGAGCTTAGATTGACAATCATTTAGCCATGAAATCACTTGCTCAAATGAATGATTGTTTTCAGATTGTATTTAATTAAATGATTCTCAATCATTTGAACTCATCAATTTAAAATATTTTTGAAACTATTTTCGATCTAAACTAAGACTCAAGATTCTTTTGCTTCTAGTAACAATCATTTTAAACTTATCTTTGATGAAATAAGTCTTCAATTTTATTTTTTGTAAAACTATAAAAAATGTATTTTTTTTATTTTGTTCAAAAGGGTCTTTTGGTTTCTATTCCACAAAATGTAATATTATCAATATTTAAATTCTTGATCAAATTCGTCAATTAAAATCAACAAAAAAAAAAATTTTAAGCACAAAATAACAAAAAATTTTCTTTAAAAAAAATTTATTTGTATAATTTTATTTTAAAAATCAAGAAATTAAAAAAAAATTATTCAAGTAGTGATTTAGATTTTTCTCTGGTTTCTATCATTTTATTTTTAGCCATCTGAAACTTCTCTGCAAAAAATTTAAAAAATTTAAAATTTATTATACATTGAAGCTCTATTTAAATTTTACCTAAAATTTCGTACAACTCTTTCTTGTTGCTATGATTCCTTCAAAATTACAAAAATTAGATAAAAACTATGAAAAAGTTTATAACACAAGGCTTACGCTAAAGTATCAATTAAACTATTTGACGTTTTACCATGTTTCATAAATATTCTAAAATTTAAAATTTATTTTTTGGTAATTTTCTTAAGAAAATAATTTAGTTACTGAGATTGGAATACAGCGTTTAAGCGAACAGTCAAACTTCCAGTAGTAAATGTTCTGAATCCGAATCTACTCAAGATAGATTCCTAAAATAAAAAAATTTTAATAAATACTTCTGTGTCATATTTTTGACAATTTCTGACCTCATGTCCTGAAGGTATGGCTGTATAGGTTAAATCTTCTAATTCAGGAGAACCTCCTATAAAAAATCGCCTAAGCTCATAAATTAACGAGTCTCCTCTAGGTCTCCAACAAGGCTTAGATTCGACATATGCTCCAGGTTTTACTGGTAATTGTATCCATGTATATCCTTCGGTGCGGTATCTATTCCATGAATCATAAGAAGCTACTTCGAATAAAATTTTTGGCATTTTCGGAATTTCGTCTTTAAATTTAAAAATAATTTAAAAAAAAATAAAATTCTTTAAATGTAATTTACCTCGATTTAAAGGGCTGTATTCATCGTTTTTGTAGTAAAGATCAAATTCAAATGGATGAGAAAAGTAAGCTATTTCATCATTTCCTTCAATTTTTGTTCTAGATGTTGGTGTAAATCCGCTCAATGGAACAGATCTATCAATATGCCAGTCTTAAATTTAATAATTAAAATTCAATTTTATCCTGAGTGGGTCTTAAAATTACTTTTTGGTAGATCTAGTTGATAATATACGTGTAAATCATCGTAATCAAAATTCTTAGCACTTAATATCTCTCCAAATATATGCACCTTCATCACTCCAATAAGAGGCTAAAATCAAATAAGCATAAATGAATTTTTTGTTAATTTCAAAAAAATACTTCATAAATTAAAAAATTAAATTTAAATTATCATCTTACCATTTTGAAATCCTTTCCGACTAAGTTTTTTATGTAATCCGAATGACGAAGATACAATTCTTTGTGCAGACGATTTTCCTTTAGCAAATCATCATTTGTTATACAACTCGAAACATGTTCTAATGTGTATTCATAAGTCTCTTTTAGGCTAAAATTAGAGAGCTTTTCTTTTAACAACCAAGTAATTTATACCTCTGGCAAAGCCTCCAGTTTGGATAAAATAAGAAATTGAGCTAAAATCAGGTTTCATTATTATTGCACCATTTGAGTCAATTTTGATACAACAAAGGACTACTTCATCATTCATAGTAAAAGTGCTATTTAAAAGAGAATAATCAATTTCAATGAAAAATAGTGATTTTAATTGTCACTTTTCCGCTGTTGATAGGTCGGCCATTATGTACATTGTATGAAAAGGTACAATTTTTGATTGGAATTTTTTCGAGTCATCTTTTGTGGGTGAATAGTTGACAATGTCTTTTTTGGGCACCTGCATTTCACTAAAAAGATTATTTGAAATTTATTGATAGTTAAAAACAATTTTTTTTCTAAATTAAATAAAATTTTTACCTTGGTTTAGTCTTTCCTACTAAGGTTCTTTTTTTCAAGAAATTAGTATTCTTTTCCAAAAAAGAAGGTATTGCAGATTTAGGTGCATTGTTAACTTCAGCGTCGATCTTTAAAATTTTTTAATTAGGGAAAAAAATTAAAAAAATTTACTTCATCATAAAATTCATATGGATCGGAATCTATATAAGTAAAAATTCTTCCGGGTTGATAATTTCGCTCTCTTTAGGGAAAAAAAAAACTTAAAAAATTTTAATTGATTAAAAAAAAGTAAATTTTTTTACTTAAGTTTAAGACATTCGTCTTGATAGTGTTCTTCTAAAATAGTCTGAGGAACAAAATTTTGGTTTATGTATTTTATGTATTCTCTCTTAAATATAAAAAATTTAAATTTAAATTCAGGTGCTGAAATTTTAATACTTTTGAAAAAATTTTTGCTTGCCAACTAATTATTGCTTCTTCTTTTTTTGAATTCAAATCGACAAATTCTCTCCTTATTTTTTCTAATTCTTTTAATTTTTCTGCTTCAATCTGGTTAGGTATTTTTCCAGTTGCTCTCTGTAAAGTAACCCTGTGAGATAAATAATTATTTTGTTAAAAAAGCAAATTCATTGATTGAGAGTTATACTTTATTTTGAAATTTCGAATAGGATCCTTGGATCTGTAAATACAGCTTGAATAGATATTATTCATTTCAAATTACTGAAATATGATAAATTTTTCACTATTTTAATTCATACATTTTTGAATTTGAATGGCTACTATAGCAACCAAAATTATTGAAGTTAAGGACGAAATTTTTAATTTCATTTCGTTTATAGTTTGAAGATGACAAGCATTAATAATTTAAAACACTTTTTAACACATTTGTCTTATTTAACATAATTTGTATTTTCAATGATTGCATTGATCGTTCCACAATTTCTTAACAAAATTTCCTGTATAAATATTCTGTTAAATATTTATGTTCTATATGATTATTTAATTAAAAGTTAAAGCTTAAGAAAAAAAATTGAACATACCTAAATTTGATATTCACCAATGATCATTTATTTTTGGTTTTTAAAAATATCTATTTAAATGGTATTGTGAAATTGGAAAAAAATATTTAATTATAAAAGGAAATAATTAGTTAAAATGAAACAGTTTTTTTAATCCATGGTTTGATTTGCCAATATTATGCAAATTAATTTCGTTTTTATTTTCAATATCTTTGAATTTCGAAGAAATATGCAAATATTTAACAAAAAAAAAATTTGAACAAATTTAGAAATTATTAACTAAAAAATTAAACTTTTTATATTTTATTCTTTTCCTATTTGAATTGAAAATTTTGTAACAAATTTCACAGTGTCGCTTTAAGTTTGAAAATAATCGCTGAAGTCTAAAATTATTCCACGTGACAAGCTAATTAAAATTGATGTATAAGGTAAAAAGACTTTAGGGAAAATACATTGCATTTAATATTTCATTAAAAAAATAAAATTAAAACTTGCATATTTATCCTTAAAAATTATAATTTTAATTATTGATTTAAATCTCAGTCAAAACTATATAGAAAGTATATCGAAAAAATTGATATCTCTTTAAATTCAACCAGTAAATTTTAAACAACATTTTAAATTTTAAACAGATTACTAAATTTATTTTGTATTCTTTGTCCTTTTTAGAATACTTTTTACTTTTATTTGGCCTATCAGGCTTAGATAATAAGATTTATTATTTATTGGTTTTTGATTTTTAATTGGCAATAAATATTTGAAAAACAAATGTTAACGATTCTTATATTCTCTTTTTAAAAATTAAATTTGATCAAGATTACGAAGTAAATTGGATGCAAATGACATTAATCAAAATAATATAGTATAATATGTTTTAAAAATTTCTTGGTCAAAGCTGAACAATAGCTAGGATCTAATGGTAAAGTAAGAATATGGTAAGAATAAAAGGTACAGAAATTTTAAATGAAATTAATTTTAAAGTTTAATTGTTTACTTCGAAAAAATTACTTTAATTCCTTCAAACAAGAAATTCCAACGCCAAATACTAAAAGAAAAAATATTTGAGTTACACTGAAAGTAGAACCAAAATTTGATTTAGATTAAAATTCAAAAATTGGAAAAAAACTAAGACGATGACTATGGGATCAAATATTTTTACAATGAGTATCAACAGGTTTTGAGTCTTTTTTAAATATTAAGAAAGAATTTTAAAGTCAAGTTTCCCAGAAAAATCACACAAAAAAATAATTTATTACGGATTTTGAAAATCACTACTTTAACTGTAGCTAAATTCGTTTTTTAATCAAGGTTATTAATAAAAAAAATTGGTTGAATTTTTGCTTCATAATCTAGACAAACTCTGAAATTAATTTTCTAAAGCCGATATAAATGAGCCAGAGCTGATAAAAAGTCAAAGTCTGACTTTTACTTTACACCAATCTGGTCCAAGCACAGAATTGAAAATTTTATTTTTCATTATGTCATTACGTTTTTTTTAAATAATAATTCTTTGATTTTTTGCGAATAATATAAAAAGAACAAAAAATAAAAGATACTCAGAGTTTTGAGAAAGAAAAAAGCGTAGCGTTGCGGATTCGCAACATTTTATTATATGCAACATTTAATATCCACTTTCTTATTTAAACTTAATTTTTTCAAAATATTAATTCTAAGCTTTTTTAATAATCATTTGACACTTGCAAGTTTAATTGTATTTTTTACAAATTATTATTAATGTTTATTTCTAAAGTAAAATCTCACTTATATCACCCCAAATGTCTCTGGTATCAAGTGGGGATAAAACTAAAAGGTGACAAAACTGTTTATATAAAATTTTTTATTTACAATTACAACTAACAAAATATTAATATTTCGATCGATTTTAAAAAATGTCATCCAGTTCATAGTGAAATAAGTGAATTTGGGGATATGTATTGGTGATATAAGTAACCTACATTGGTTTGAATACAAAGCCATCGGTTCTTAACTATTTTGGTGATACAAGTCTATTGGGGACAAAAATATGTAGGGATAAAAGTGTGAGATTACTGTAGTTGTTTTTTTGATCCAAAATACAATTTAAAAAAATAAAAATTTTCAGCAATAAAAAATAGAATCAAGGAAAAATAGAAAAAAAATCTTCACTGTTTATTTTTTTTATTAGACAATCATTTTTTTAAATTAAATTTTTGTTAAAATATATTATTTACTTATTTCAGATAAATTAAACAATTCAAGAATTACTAAATTCTTAACGAAGCTTGCTTTCGCTTCACCAAACCACTTGAATAAACTGAGTTTATATTTCTGTTTGTACTGCGAATTTCTTTGATTAAAGTAAACGAGTCAGTTGATTCTTCCAAATTATATTTGTTTTTATTTGCATTTTTTTTATCGCTATCAGATAGTTCATCTTCTTCATAATCATCGTCATCTTCAAAACAAGTTAGAATAGGGCTTTTTTCCTTTTTATTCAATGCTTTAAGTGAAGTGTCCACTTTGTTCTTTTCGAAATGATTAGCCAAATAGGAATTTCTGACAAACGATGCTGCTTTACCTGAACTCTTGAGACTCGGTATACTGACTGTTTTTGAATTGAATGTCGAACTGAAGTGTCTGATTGCACGCGAATGCTTCTCGACTAGTTTTGACCATTCTTTATTATCTTTTAGATTAATTGTACAACCGTTCCATGGTATCGATTCAAAAGATCGATTTGAATTGGGTATTGGCATGCCAATTTTGATTCGCTTTACTTTATGCAGATAATCAGAATAACAATTTACATAATCGTTAATAAGGTCTGTTAACGAAAGATATTTAAGCTTCTTGAAGCCCAGATCAGATCTGCGACTTATTCCCAAGGCTCCAAAAAGTCCGGTCGAATGACAAAAAACACCTAAAACAACGTGACGGTGCACGTTACCTTTAGAATTTGTTTTAAATCCGATAGTGAATTTTTCAACTCCCGCTAGAGAATTGGACAAAGTTATTTCGTTAATGAGAAATATTGATAAAATCACTGCCTCAAGACATTTGATCGGTAATGAAACTTCAATCATTTTCTTTGAAAGCTCAGCTAAACCCATTAATGGCCGATCTTTGCGAATCTCAAAAAATTGTAGACTAATATTTTTAGTTTTTAATATTTTTAAACAAATTAAAATTTTATTAAATAGAGTACCCTGTGTGATTATATTGCAATTTTTCAATATAATTTTGTATTTTTTCTATTTTTTGACTATTCGAGATCATTTTATTGCTCAAAATGGAATATGGAACCACTGGTACTTCTACATTAGGCAATTTATCTTTATTTTTCTGAATATATTCAATTTTTTCACTTGCTAATTATGATTCAAAAATTATCTTTTTTTTTGATAAAAGAATTTGCGATAACTAACCAGATGGCTGAAGTTCTTTGGCATAGCTCCACATATGGTCCCAAACATCATTATTTAGAGGATAACCGCCCGTGTTTAAATAAAATATGACATTTTTTCCTTCTTTAATAGGAACAAGATTTCTTAATTAAATTTTAAAGGTTATTTTTTTAATTTAAAATTTAAGTGCTTTTATTACGGTGAAGACATGGGTTTGACCAATTTGTTATCACGAATAGTTACAACGACATTAAGATGAATTCAAAAACAATACTGATTTTTTTATAATTTTAATATTTTGAATTTTGAAAATTCTTTGTTTTACTATAAATATATAACCTAGCAACCTACCAGCTATATAAAAACTAAAGCAAAATTCTCATGAACGTGAGCGTGTAAAGACTAGAATTAGTTTTTTGTTTAGTCATTTAGTAACCAATGCTTATTAAATTTTGACATGAATTCTAAGAACGATTAGCATGCATAAAATATGGTCAAAGTTTGACAGATCTAAATATATTTAGAAAAACTAAATTCACCTAAAAAAATTGAAAAACCAAAATGAAATAATTATATAATCGAAAAATTTTTAATTAGAAAGTAAAAATCTTTATGGTCTGAGATAATTTTGTAAATTCAATAAAGTAGTTATTTTCTTTAATAAAAAAATTTTGCTTGCAACTTAGTTGATAAATAAATAAGTTATTTATTTCAAAAAAGAAATTTATTATATAAACATTCTATCATATAATGTATTTAAAATTTTAGGATTGACGTATAATTTTTGAATATATTTGCTATAAAAAGCGCTTTTAAAAAATAAAAAAAGACGTATTCAAAATCGAAAAAATACTCTCTAATTTAAAAAAAATAAAGAATCCAAAAGATACAATTAAAACAGAAGTTGAATATTAAGAAAAATTTAGTAAATTAAAGAAAATAAATATTGTCACTTAAAAATGATTTGATTTTTAAGTTAAAGTCAATTGTAAATCAAGTCAAATGAGTTGATTTTATAAAAAGACTTTAACTATCTTTTTTACCTCTGCAGAAGTCTAGTTTCATGTATAGTTGTTCGACCATTTCTGTTGATCGTTTTTGAGAAAGCTGATTAAAAAAAGACACGTGGATTTTGATTCATAGCCAAGTCTGTAAAAAAATACTCTTCTCAATCTTTTTCTCTTTTTTTTCAATAAATTTCCCGATAAAATCCCTATTACTGATTAGTAAACCTAAATATTATGTATTTTGAGTTTTTGGCATCTCAATAATATTAAGAATAAACTATTCGTACTCAAAGATTAAATCGGATGAAAAATCGATCAACAAATGTTGGCTGAATCGAATCCGTTTCGAATAGAATATTATATTTCTAACAAATAAAGAGATGCTACATCAACAAAATAAATGAGATTATATTTTCAATTACAACGAAAAACGAATAACTAAGAATTCTCTATTAGCCAGAATAGGTAAAATGTCAAGATTTAATACATTGACATCAATTTTTAAAGAAGGCGATTGATCAATTGCTGGGATTAAATGGAAAATTTTTTAATGCCGGGTACTTCATCAGTTTTACTTCGAATTCTCATTGACCAGCCTTGCAATAAACTTTGAGAAAAAAAATTAAACACAGCAAAAAAAAGAAAATTTGTACAAAAGCCATTTACGATTTAAATTTAAAACTTAAATTTGATATTTTATGATCAAATAAAAAGCTATCAAGACAATATTTAGTTAAGCATGAATTATATTTTGTTTTTATTTTTCATTTTTAAAAATTAAATTGTTATATTAAAATAATTTAAAAACTTAAATTCAATCTAAATTTAAAACATTTAAAAAAATATGTTTAAAATTAGGCAAATTGAAGCTTGAAATCAAGATCGTAAGATTAAAATATAAAATATATTAATAGAAGAAAAATTATTAGCCACTAAGTATTTGTTTTTTAAAAATTATCAAATCATTAGATGAATTAAGTTTTTAAATTTTAAATGACAGTTTTGATCTGAAACTTCAATTCGCCTAAAATTAACAGATAGGTCAAAAATATGTACAAAATCATGGACCCATTTAATTGATTATCAAACAGTCCAGTTTTCTTGATAAATTCAGCAGGGAAAAAAGTTCATGTAATTGTAGAAGATTTCGAAAAAATAATATTTGTGTTTTCATTATCGGAATAGTTTATAGATATTAGCTATTAAAGGTAGCAGAGGAAGCTAAAAAATACTGATTGGTGAGGAACGGACACAAGGAAGACCAAATAAAGGAAATTTGCTTTGTTCTATCAAAATGATTACATTGAAGCATTATCTTCAGATAAGTCAGTATCAAAAGATTTAGATAGTGCCTAGTGATGATTGATATGACCTGAAACACAATCAAATCATGGTAGGTATAACTCCAAAAGTAAATAAGAAATAATTTAATTCATAGTGTCAAATTAGTTTTTTTTAGATATTCTTATGGTTTTGAGGTAGAAAATATTTTCGTAATTAGTTTGTGATTGGTTTCTCAATGTTCTACTTAATTCTTATATTTTTGTTATTTTAATTTTTTCTATTTATTAAAAATCTAATCATTTGGTTGCTAATTTTTTTATCAATTAATAAAAAATAAATCAGTCAGTAAATAATTGATTTTTTAGTTAGTAAAATAAATCAAAGTCGTACCATGCTCTTTTTAAAGAACCTGAATGGGCTAAATTACACAGCTATACATAATTTTAAATTATTTTTAGTAAACTTACGTAATCTTAGGTGAATATTAGTCGGTAAAGATATGTAATTTTACGAAAAAATTAAAATTACGTAAGCTTATATTAAAATATGTAACTTATAGTAAAATCGTTCCAAAATGCTTACGGCTAGAAAATGAGATTTTTGGTAAAAAAAATGTAAAATTAGCTTCTTTTCCAAGATATTCAATTAATTTTATTATGAAAAATTATTACCTTTTCTTTTCTTTCTCACTAAAAATAATGTAAAATTACGTATTTTTACGTAATTTAGCCAATTTTGGAAAAATACAATAAGAGCTCTACATTTTTTACGTAATTTTACATAATAAAGTTTTAAAAAGATAAAATATTGAGCAATTTTTTGTAAAAAATTATATTTTCAATAACATTCCCCTTGTTCGATAATTTTTTTCTTAAACAAATCAATATACTGTCTTTTTAATTTTGATTTTATCTAAAGTAGTCTGTTCTGATGATTTTGTACATTTAAATAAAAAATTCAGCCAACTTGAAAAATTTCAAATAAAAAGTCTTCAACAATTCAAACCAACAATTTTAATTTTAAAAGCTAATAGGATCCGTAGCTTATTGAACCAAATTAATTATGCTTTTACAATTTTACAATTTTTTTCGCTCAAATTTTCAATATTCTGTATCTTGTCCATTGCTGGCCGAATGATCTAAATAGCCAGCGAACCTCTGTCTTTTTCAATTATTTGGTTCCCTTTTAAAAATCGGAAACACGTACTGAATCTCTTCTTATTTATAACCAACAAGATCATCAAGATGTGATCCTTAAACCTATCAAGAATCGGTGATACTAGATCAATACTTTTCTTCAGAGTTGTCTTGGCAAGATTACATGCTTTCTTTTTTTACATTTCTCCGAAAGACAAAAAAAAATTGAAATTAGTTGATTCTCTTTGTTTAGTGAGAATCGATGAGCTTGAATTTTTGAAATATCTAAATATTATTTTGAGTTATAAAATCGATTTCTAAGCCTGCTTATTTTTAATTTGAATTAAACTTAAATTTAATTTAAATTAAAACTATATAATTTATTAAAAAATCTTCTTCATCCTTAACTTCGTTTTATCTTAGTTTACATAAAAAAATATTTGAAAATCAAAAATATGTCATCCAACAAATTTATTTTTGCCAACTTGAATTATTTAAAATTTTAATTAATTTTTGATTAAAAAAATGCTCTATGCATCATGAATATTTCAATTACATGAAGTCTAGAATGTTAAAAAATCATTTTTTTATAATCAGATAGTTTAAAAAAAAAAATATTTGAAAAAAAAAATTTTATTTCAAATTATCATTTTCTCTAATTTTGAACAATAGACTGGTCACTGATTCTTATCGTATTTTGAAGCTATTTTTAAATTGTAGGCAAAAAAGACATCTTAATGCATCTGATATAGAATCTTCCATAAAAATAAATCTTTTAACAAAAGAATAATTATATAAGCAATTTTAAATTGTTAAAGATTAATTAATACAATTTTTTTTCAAATTAATTTCTATTTAAATAAGTGTTGAAATAATAAATTTTTTTTAAATTTTTATAAAAGCTTAATGTAAATTTTGATTATTTTATTTTTTTTTTAATTTTTAAAATTCAATTAAGTTTAGAAGAAAAAATTCTCTATGTTTAATGGATTTATCAAGTTAAAAAAATTCAATTCTTTATAACCTTCTTTTAAATTAAAAATGTTAAATTAAATAGTTTTAAAAACAGTGAGAAAAAAATGCCAGTATGATCAATGTTGAATACAAATTTTAAATAAATTATGTTTTAGACATTCTAGAAGTTTGAATAAAAGATAACTATATTAAATCAAAAATCTCAAGATATAAATTTAAAATGCATAAAGCATCATTAATTTTCGACTGGAATATTAATTATTGGTGAATAGCTAAAAATTTCTATAGGCTCCAACAAATTTCTTTGAATAATACATAAATTTACCACTACACCATAATTTTACCTCAAAGATCAATCTTAAATCTATGTAGGCATAAAGATAAACGAATAAAATTTTATCTTATGAATTATTTGAAGAATACAACCCAACAAAGATGAAAAATAAACTATTGGAATTTTTCTTATTTATCTTCTCAGTTTTTCTTAGCTTTTGAGTTGGTGGTATATTTTATTTAAAACTAATCTTATAACTGTTAAAATTTTAAACTATATCAGATATTCAAAATTTTTAAGCAAAGTAATAAATTTCTATAAATAAGAAAAGTTTCAATTAAATTTATCAATTTGTCAATCATCAGCTAAAATTTTTTCTTTAATTTTATTTTGATTCAAATTTCTTGTTATGTGTCAAAAAAGCTGCTAAGATGAGTTAAATGTTTTAAATGGTTTTAGCGTATTGCCTTTCTAGGTTCCAAGATATGGTATTTATTGATAAACTCATAATTTTATTACTTGTTGAAACACAAAAACTCAATGTTCTAATTCAATAGACACGCTAAACCATAATCACTAAAAAAACTCGAAAAGTAAAATCTTTCAAGTGGGATAGTTTTTGTAAAAACAAAAAAAGGTAATCACAGCAAGAAATTATAAATTTGCATTGAATATGTGAAAAATATTTATTGTTTTAAATTAAAGAGCTAGTCGTATTTAAGTCTAGAGTTGTAATTAAAATTTCTTTAATTAGAAAAATTGCTATCCCGTAGTTCCGTACGATGATAAAAATTGCATCCTCAAAGGAAACATTTTTTTGAAATTAGAAAAAAAAAATTTTAGATTTGAATTTTTTAGATTTTATTCTTTAAATTTAGAAAAATATCTAGTCTGTCCACGTATTTGAGCAAAAAAATTGTTTTTTTAATTTTCTAAATGTATTTTTGTTTCAGAATTTTCACATTAGTCGAAGTTGAAGTTCAGAAAATTTTCATGTATAAAAATGTGAATTAAAATTTTTGTTTAAATGGAAAATTTATCAGCTATATATCTCTTATAGATTATTATGTTATCGTTCTATTAAACAAAAATAATTGCATACTTTTCTCCTTTTCTATAAGTCGAAAAGCTATAAAATTTATGTTTCGAATCTATTTTAATTATAGAATAATAATTGAAACAACAGAAATAAACTCTTTAATATAAATATTTTTATATTTTTTTCAATATTGAAAAAGTTGATTAGGGTTTTAGTTAAGACCTGAAAGCATTTCTTAACTTGGAATATTCACCTAATATCTGTTGAAAGAAAAGAAAAAATATTCAGCTAAATACCGAGGCTGCATGAATCTTGGTAAATCATCAATCCTTATATAACAAATTATTTTATCTCTACTTAGTTAATGATTGATATTTTTGAAATAAACAAATAAATATTAAAAAATGTGAAAAATCTCAGGCTCTAACTCGAAATTAAATTTTTCAGAGATTTCTAGAGTGTCTATGTATTATCAATTTAATGAATGTAAATTTTGTCCAATTTTTGACAAGAGATAGTAAATTAACAATAGATTTTCATTTTTACTTGAGGATATTTAAAATTTTAAATCATTATTTTATAGACAAACTCTAAAAAAAATAGGAGACAAAAAAACAATTGGCAAAGATATACAATTTTAAAAATTTGAGTTAGAATTGTAAATTTAATTTAAATAATTAAGTTGGCCATAAATAACTTGAGATTTAGGAATACTTATGAACGTACATTTTAAAGCACAGATAATTTCAATGCTAATAGAATTTTTTATTAGTTTAATTATTTTAGCTTCTAAAAAATAAAAGCTAATTTGAAATATTATAAGCCAGCTTTCTTCAGCCTTTACAATTTTTTTTTATCAAAAACTGTAGTCTATAATTTCAAAAGTTTATAATGATTCGAACTTTCATTCGAACTTTTTAAATTTAAAATCTTATTTTGGCTCTGAAAAAAATATAAACCAAACAATGCTACTTTCGAAATTTTTTCTAGTAGAAAAGAACGGGCAGCGAATTTAAAAAATTTCTCTTTCTTCAAAAAATTTAAAAATCACTATCTAATTATTCAAAATTTTTTCCCTATTTTTCTTAGTAAGTAAGGGGCTTTATAAAAAAAACCCTCTAGATGTTATTGTTAAAAAAAATGAAACTTAATTTTAGAATTTTTAAAGTGAAAAAAGATTCAAATATTAATTCAAATTTAGGAAAAAAAAACATTGTATGTAATTCTTCTTGATCCCTAAATAGCCTTTGGGCATTCTAGTGCTAAAACTAGATTCAATAATTTTTACTTATTAAACTTTTTAGATTATTTTAGCTAAATAACCTCTTAATTTATCAATCTAATAAAATCGAATTTAAATTGAACAGTACATTAAATCAAAATTCTATTTCGGATTCTGTTATGTTTCATCAATGCTGAATTTTTTTATTTTTAATAAATTGCTCTGACAATTTAAAAGAATAAATAAACTTAATAGGTTAAGTTTTATGCGAACATTTACAAAAAACAGCAATGGAATACTGATATCTTTCATTTAGGTTATCATCTGTTGAAAATCAATCAGAAAAGAACAAAAAAGCAAGAAGATAAGACCATGTTAAATATTTTTGAGCTAAATTGATTAAATATTTTCAAATATTAATATTTGAATTATAAATATAAACCAATTTTTTTTAAATGGCGGGCCATTTTATTTAAGTTATTTTTTGTTTTTCCTCTTTAATCAAATAAATGAGAATTTAAGCTAGAAAAAAAATTTTTTTTTCGAGTATTTTATTAAAATTGGGTTGTTTTCTTTAGGCTTATGAGAGCCTTTAAAGCTTAATTACAACAAACCTAGAACAGTGGTTCGGTTATGCATAATTCTCAACAAAAACAAAAAACCTGTGGAATCGCGGGTGGTTCTTTGCAAAATTTCAAGACCAAATATAAAATAACCAACAGCTTGCACTTTTTGTTTAATTTAAATGAGTTCTGAAAATATTTTTATCATTTCTTTTTTTGTTTTATAATTTTTTAGCATTGTTTATTTTTCTTGGGTTCCATGAATGCAGCTAAAAGAGAGCAAAATAAGTATTATTCGGCAGAATACGAAATTTTTTTTTGCTTAAGCAGCTTATATAATAAATTTCTAAGGTTTAATTACAATATTTCAATAAACAAATAATTCGCTTATAAATCTTTGGTATTCGAATTGTATAAAAACTAGAAATACCACGGCCAAATTCAATATACTAAATTGCGTTCAGCTTGATCAATGTTGGGCTTTAATGTTTTTGTTTATTTAAAAACATGCTTTTTTTTAAAATTATTTATAAGTTAAAAAGTAATTTTAAACCTTGAAGGTTAGTGTAAGAGATTGTAAGAGAAAATGTGATAGAACATAATGCTAAATTTTGTTCAAAGCTATAACGACCTTGAAGTTACAAAATTTTTTTTTTAAATCCCATCAACCAATTTTCGTTTGGCTCACATTAATTTTAGATAAAATCAAACGCTGAGTATCAATTTTTGAAGTGATCAAGGAGTCTTAATGGGTTTCCAAGTCAAAATTTTCTAATCTGCTCCAATTCGCAAAAAAAAATTGATCAAGAAATGATTTAGAAAGTTTTATTTTTTAATTGTTATTTGTTAAAATGGTAATAAAATATGCAAGTCTATTTTTGTTTTTACACAAAAAATATTTTCTAATTGATCGAAAAACATCCAATTTTGGTTAGTTATCATTTAGTTAAATAAAGTTATTTGCTTTTAATCAAATTAGTAAAAGTCAAATTGCTTTTGGGTGAAGAGAGGTCGTGATTTAGCTATCAATTTTAGTCAATTAGCTTTTAAATTTGTCCATAGACCAAAATTGATAAAAATAAAATAAAATTTAATTTTCTTAATCCATAGACTAAACTCAAAGTAAGTAGATCGTTTGAGCCAAGTATTCGTAGCCGATCGTCATATACATGAGACGGTCATTAGCGAGTTTATTTACATTAATAAACGAATATTAATCCATTTAATTTAAGTTAAAGATTTCAATATATAAGGGACATGACTAATGCAAGAAAAGGATACTTAGGTTAAAAAAATTATTTTCGGACATGTAATTTAATCAGCACCAAGACAAAGTCTCCTAACGGCATCTTGATCCAATATTTGTTCAGCTTCCATCTTAATTAACTCTTTTATTTTTGTTTATTTTAGCATATCTATATCCTATTGATAGGTCAAGTAATCAATTTATTTTGATGATAAACGCCTGAGTAGAACAATTTTTGTTTAGTTCGATTCTAGAATCAGAAGATAAAATTTTAGGAGAAAAATTTATCTTCCTATCATCAGTGTCTGCATTGAATTTTAAATTTATCTCAAGCAAAAAAGATTATCCAGATTAGATTGTACCATTTAGTTTGAAATGGGTTGTGACCAAAGAAATAATTTTTTCGCTCAATTTTTCCACAACTAAATCAGCCTCTAGCCCTCTACAGTCGATCTAAATTTGGCTCAAACTGAAGATTTTATCTTTAAAATTGTTTTGTCTAAAATAATTTTATTAGTCTAAGTCTGAGAATAATTTGTTTATGCTGGCCAAATTTTCGATCTTAACAGGCCCAGAATCCATTGATTTGAAGATAAGCTAAAGAGCATATTTTTCATTTCAAAACTAGATCAAAGATGGCCAGCATTCCGTTTAATAAACATGTTAATAAATAACAGGTTTATTGAGAATCGATCGTGCGTACGCAAATCAATATTCAGTCAAGTTGGCTCGTTTAAGTGAACCGAAAAACATTGGCGTTGTTATATTTGATCAAAATATATGTACCGAGAATACATTTGTTTCTAGGCTCTAGACTAAATTGTATTTTAATGAAGCATCATATTGAAAATTAAAAATAAATTGAAAATTTTATCTTTGCTCAGACGATTTCGAAATTTGGCTTTAAAATTAATGATAAAACATTTTGTCAAACAAAAACCCGATTGTAGTAAATTAAAAATTTAATCGATTCAGTGACCACCTTTTGTTGTACGCGAGTAGTTTTTCCTCTAGAGGTCGCTATTCGAATATGATTCTCGTTTAGCATTTCTCAGAGATTTACTATTATTTTACCTAATCAATATTTTCACTCAATTTATTAAAGCTAGTATTATAATTATTATTTTTTTTAATTCTATTATAATTATTAACTTAATAAATAAAATTTAATAAAAAAGATAAAAGTTAAGCCAAAAAAGAGAGAAAAATTACATTTATAAATATTGAAAACTAAAATAAGATGGACTAGGATTTAAAAGACTCTACTATTCGAATTATATGCTCATAGATTTTAAATTGTATTTTTATCTAATCAATATTTTCTTTAAATTTATTAAAGATATTATTATTTTTTTATTTATTTTTTTAAGCTTAATAGGCAAAATTAAATAAAAAAGGAAAACTTTATTGCATAAATGGTTATCAAATGTAAAAGTTTATTTTCAGGATTTTCAGGAGACCGCCTAAAATTTTAAGAAAAAAAAACATCTCAAATTGAGGGCATTGTGAGTTTTAGAACAGAAAAAAAAAGAAAAATAAATTATTTGATAATGTAAATGATATCAGTTGAAGAATTCTATGTATCACCCATTTTCCATCCTCAGTTGATACTTTGCTAAGTAAAATTTGTGAATCTTATTTTGTGTGAATTTTTTAGAATTTTTTGCAAAGGCCGGAATTAGATGGTACATGATCATTTGAAACAATTTACTCAATCAATTTTGGACTTTGGAGAGAAATGTTATAATTATTTTTATATATTTCTAATATTCAAAATGCTCAAATTGAACCTCATAATTATTTTAACCAATGTACATATTAACTTTATAATTTTCTAAGTAATTTATTCAAGTAATTATCAAACACTTAGCAAAAATTTTGTTTTTACGTAATATTTTTTTTTACTTAAGACCTAATAAAATCAAGCCGTAAAAAACAGATAATTAGTTGTAAGTGTTCATAGGGTTTTCGTTCAATTTATAATTCGGGAAAATGAAAAAAAAAATTAATAAATTTAAATTTGAGCAGAATAAGACTTTTTGGGTGCATTTGTTTGAATTATTTTTGTTTTTAATTTGACTAGTTGATCTTCTAAGCCCAAGGTAAATACATCAAACTACTTATTTTCAATTGTAGGTCTTTTTCAGTGTCAAACTTGATAAATCAAGATAAAAATTGTGCTCTGTGTCCACTAAATGCTATCAAAACTAGTGTTTGGTCACGTTAATTGTGTCCACTTAAATTTAGTGATGTTCAAATATTTGTGTTGCACGCTCGATGAAATAGACCAAAATTTGGATGGATTCAATTTTACAAGTTATATAAGCAAAATTTGAAAAGTTTATTTTTTTTTATTCTTGAAAAAAACTGACTGCGGCAAGATTTAGATTGCCAAAAACGAAAAATAAACACCTTTTTTTATTTTAAGTGGTTCAAATACGTTTTAATAGCTATTTTAAGGTCTTTGCAAGCGCGCAATATTTGGCAATACAAACTTAAATTATTTGATCCTCTTGTATTATTTAATACTCTACTGCAGTGATTGCTGAAATTTTTTAAATTTAAACTTTTTCTGTACATTAAATATTTAGATTTAAAAATAAATAAGAATTAATTAAATACATCAAACTTAATTCAAGAGGATTTTAATATTTTTTTATCAAAAAAGGTAACTATTTGCATGTCCAATTAATCATAAATGTTTTCGCATGCAAATTTTAATTTTCAAAAACACCTTATCTTATGTTTATGACTTTAAAAATTTAAAAAAAAACAGGGCCTCTCTCGGAGATAGATAACAAAAAAATTATAAATTAACAATGTCGTATTATGGAAATAGCGGCGTTGGCGGGGACATGTACAGCAACCCGTACGGTAACGATAACAACAACAACTGGTATCCCAACCCCGCTCAACAACAACAACAGCAACAACAACAACATTATCAACAGTACATAGAAGACTATGATGAACAAGAGTATGATAAAACTGAAGAAGAGATAGACGAAGAAATGCAACGTGAGTTAGCTGAAGATGCTCCATGGAAAAAGATCCAACAAAACACGTTTACTCGATGGGCCAACGAGCACTTAAAGTTGGTCAATCGTCGCATAGAAGATCTTCAGATCGATTTTAGCGATGGTCTCAACCTGATCGCTCTAATAGAAGTATTGTCTCACAAGAAACTGCCACGATACAACAAAAGAACAATGTTTAGATCCCAAAAGCTGGAAAATGTGTCTGTGGCGCTGGACTTTTTGGAAAATGTCGAGCATATTCGACTAGTCAACATTGACTCGTCACATTTAGTTGACGGAAAATTGAAGCTTATCCTGGGCTTGATCTGGACTCTAATTTTGCACTATTCAATTTCAATGCCCATGTGGGAAGGCGAAGAACAAGACCCGAGCAAGCGCGGCAAGAACATGACTCCCAAGCAAAAGCTGCTCGATTGGATAAACAGTCGAATGCCGCCCGATCTGCCAATAAGCAATTTCACCACAGACTGGAATGATGGTCGCGCCATTGGCGCCTTGGTCGATAGCTGTGCGCCAGGTTTGTACCCGGACTGGCAGAATAACGAGCCCCAACAAAAGCTCAACAACGCTAAAGAGGCTATGGACTTGGCCGAGCAGTATTTGGGCATACCGCAGTTGATAAAACCAGAAGAAATGGTCAACCCGCAAATCGATGAATTGTCCATGATGACTTATTTGTCTCAGTATCCAAATGCCAAAATTGCCAAAAATGCTCCGCTTAAGCCCACTACAAATGCATCTAGAGTTCGCTGCTACGGAAAAGGCATCGAACCGACTGGAAATGTGGTCGATGCACCGGCGAAATTTTTTGTCGAGACCCAAAATGCTGGCAAAGGTAACCTTGAAGTGATTGTCATCAACCCTAAAGGACAAATAGAACCAGTAAATATTAATTTTAATTATTTTAATTAAAAACACACTATTTTCTTCTAGTTCAGTTTTAATTTCTTTATTCACTTTTCCAGAGAGCTTTTGTCCAAAGAGTGTATCCGGTAGTTTATTTCTTTGTACTTAATTATATTTAGTTTCTTTACTTTAAAATTAGTTTTAGTTTATTTTAAAAACTAACAATATTAGAAGTCATAATTTTTTTGCATGATTTTTTTTTATTATTTTAAGATATTATTTATAGATAATTTTTTACTTAATTGGTAACCAAGAGTAATTAATTTTTTGTTATTTTAGTCTCATGTCGAATTTAACAATGACAAAAATCAAACTTATACCGTCACATATACTCCAACAATTGAGGGAAATTACAAAGTAAGTTTTTTAATTATAAATTTAAATTTTTTTTCCATTTATTTTTTTGATATAAAATTTATTGATGGCTCAATTAATGAACTTTTAAAAGCTACAGAATTTTAGAAGACATTTTGACATTTTTTCTACTTTATTATTTTTAAAATTAAATTTCACTCTTTAAGAAATTATTTCCAACTAATCCAAATTGAAAAATAAAGATGTTAAAAACATAAATAATAAAAGAAATTGTATTAATTAATACGGGACCTTGTTGGTTTAAGTTTATAGAAGCTATGACAATAAATTTGAATATTTTAAGCATAGCTTGTTAAGCCTTGTGTCGAAACAAGCTTTGAATATGCTTAATAGATAGGTGTTACCTGTTCCAAACATTAACTTTGTTTTTGTTATGAAAAAATAATGCTGCAAATAGCTTTACAATTCATTATTAATTTGCATTTTGTGTGCTTACTTAAATTTTATTTCCGATTTGATGAAATGCTAAAGAAATTTATGATTTTTTAGCCCTTTTGGATTTTAAAAATCTGAATTGTCAAATTTTCCAAATAGTTTTATTTAATTTTTTGTTTAATTCTAAAACGCAATTAAAGAATAAATTTATAAAATGAAATTTTTTTCAAAATTTAGTTGGAATATTCATTCATGCTATTTTCAGATAATTTAATAACTAAATATTTAAAATTTTATCTGAGACATTGTGAATTTTAAAACAAAAGAAGAGTGTAAAAAATTTAATTTAAATTAGTATTTTTTTTTAAGATAATTACTTTTTCAATAAAATTTATATTGATACTAAGTTTGAATTATCCAAATTGAGTTTCAGCTAAAATTTACTCTTGATTAGCTATTAATTGCTAATGAAAGTGTACAAACTTGCAAAATTTTTGTTGAATTAAAACTAAAATAATTCAAACTTTGTGTCAAATGATGCATTTTTCTAAACAAGTTTTAGAACTAAAAAAAGCTTTTTCAATTTTATTTTTTGAAACTTTTTATTCTAAAATCATCATTCTTAATATTTACTTGATAAATTTTTTCTGCTTTATAAGAAAAGAAGCAAAATCAAAAATTCTATAAAATATAATAATTTAACAGTGTCATTTAATTTCAATTTTATTCAGCAATAAAAATTAAAAACATATTTCTGATTATTAATTTCTTAACAATTTTATTAAGTTAAAATGATACTTAAAATGTTTTAAAATTTTACATATAGTTTTTTTCTTGGTAAATTGATGAATTTAGGCTTTAAAAAAAAAAAATTCTAATAAAAAAATAAACAAATAATTTTCTAAAATTTTAAATCAGATATCAAGGAATGAATTTTCAAAAAGGTTATGTTGGTTTTATTTAATTATTAAAAATTAAAGTTTTTAACTCAAAGTATATTTCTGAAAAGAATTTGTTTATTCTGACTGAATATTTTTAAAATTATATAAAATAAAAAATTATCTCTTAAGGTGATAGTAAAATATGGCGGACAAGAAGTTCCGAATTCACCATATAACGTTTATGTCGAAGGAAAAGTCGGTGATCCGTCACAAGTTGTAGCAAGTGGTCCTGGTATTGAACCCACTGGCGTTGTAGTAGATAAACCAACATGGTTTGAAATTGACGCAACAAGTAAAAAATATTTAAAATAAGCAATAAATTTATTTAAAAAAATAATTTCTTTATAGATGCAGGAAATGGACCAGTCGAAGTAGCAATATTGGATCCAAGCGATGCTCACAAGCAAATTCCAGTACATCTAGTGCCACTCGGAAATGGAAAATTTAGAGCTGAATACGTCGCTAAAGAGCCTGGTCTACATTCTGTTAATGTTTTCTTTGCTGGTAAACCAATTCCAAATTCACCATTTGGAGTGACAGTCGCACCAAGTTGTGACGCAAAAAAATGTCGTGCCTACGGTCGAGGCATTCAACCAAAAGGAGTGCGCGTTGGTGATGTTGCTGACTTTAAGGTAATAACCAAAGACGCTGGAGAAGGCGTTCTCAAATGTGTGGTCAAAAGTCCTGAGGGATACGATCTACCAGTCCGATGCAACAAAGTCAACCCAACTACTTATGAATGCGGATACAACCCAGTCAGAGAAGGACTTCATCAAGTTCATGTTACCTATGGTGGTGCTCACATACCAAAAAGTGTTTTTAATGTCGATGTAGGACCTTACAAAGAGTCGCTAATTAAAGCGTTCGGTCCAGGTCTAGAAGGGGGAGTTGTTGGATATCCAGCCGATTTTGTCGTAGAAACCAATGGCGAAACAGGATCGCTGGGATTTTCGATTGAAGGACCATCTCAAGCCAGAATTGATTGTGTCGACAATTTGGACGGCTCAGCCAATGTGACCTATTGGCCAACTGCTGTCGGAGAATACGCAGTGCACATTCTATGTGATGGCGAAGATATACCTGGCTCGCCTTACATGGCATGGATAGAACAAAGGGGAAACTTTGATCCAACCAAAGTAAAAGCCTACGGCCCTGGAGTTGATAAAGATACTCCTTTGGTCATAAACCGGCCTGTTGAATTTACTGTTGATTGTCGTGAGGCAGGTGATGCTCCCCTAAAAGTTACTGTAACTGATGCTGATTATCAAAAATTGGACGTGGCTGTTAAAAACAACGGAAATGGAACCTATACATGCCGGTATACGCCAATTTATCCAAATAGACACACTGTTTTTGTGACATATGGTGGTGTGGCCATACCAAAGTCACCAGTGAGAGTAAGTGAAAACAAAAATTTTTTTTAAGATTTTTATTTTAATATTTTTCCAAAGATGTGGGCAGTTGAGCCATCTAATCCGAGCAAAGTAAAAGTCTACGGTCCGGGTGTGGAAAAAGGCGTCAAGACCAATCAACCAACTTATTTTACTGTCGATTGCCGGGGAGCAGGAAGTGGTATGTATTTTCAGTTTTGTTCACTTTCTTTCTAGATTTCTTTTCTTGTGGAATAACCAAAACCAAATGCACTGGTTTTGTTTACAGTTCCACATCACCATGCATTTACCTTTTAGAGTTTGTCACAGCTAAAAAAAAATGCACGTTTTAAACCCTTTAGTTGCATGATTTAGCTATTGTCAAGATTTAATAGGAAAAGAGTCTAGGGCAAAGCCGAAAACACCGAGTTTAATTTAATTTTTCCAAAGATTTTAATAATTACACTAGTAAATCGGGATTGAACACCAAAAACTCAAGGCTAAAGCCCATAAAAGATTTAAAGAACCAAAAGGTAGATGGTAACGAAGACGATGAGGAAGAAAATGTTTGCTATTATGATATTAAGATTAAAAATGAGCAAAATGAGAACATAAGTCATAAGCTTCTTAGCTCGGCAAAGACTGACTTGTGGCAAAAGTCAGAGTTAAAACAAAAGTACTCCTCTTTGTCTTCACTCAACCAAATAAACCAAGTTGAAAGCACACTGAGCACAAGTGCACGCTCATCACTCTCATCGTCATCTAACAAAATCACGGCATCACCCTCTGTATCGTCACTCTCATCAGCTCATAGTCAAACAGATCTGCTAATGCACAATCAAACCCAAACAAGACTTGCATCCACAAGTGATGCCGAGTCTTCGCTTAAAGTAGAATATGTTCCGCGAGGAAAAATAATCACAATTAATGTATCGATTATGTGGTGAATGCTTAAAACCAAGTTTAATGCTTGATCATGACATTTTTTTTTTTCATTTTTTTGAAGCCGGTTTTTGTCTGAATTTGTTTGATGTGCATCTGATGTTTTTTTTTTCCCAAGCCAGTGCTCTTGCTCTGCTCAGAACACAATGGCTGAAATTTAAAATTTTTTGTTATTTTTTTAATTTCGACCAAGACCGGCTATTGAAAAAATTTGTTTAATTTTCGCAACAAAATTTTTAACCATTTGTATTAATCTGTGCCAATTTTTAAAATAGCCGCGTATTCTGTGCCTAATTTTTGCTTGAAACAATGTTGTGTTTTTTTTTTTTGTTTTTTTTTTAATTAATTAATCAAATAAATTATTCAAAAATTTAATTAAAATTTTTAAAAATATCACATTCACTTATTGAACTAGCACTTAACATTAGCTTTAACCATTAACTCTTTTTTTACTCTAATTAAAGCTTTAACTATCTTTAAATCTTGTAACCATTAACAAATAAAATAAATTTTTCTAATATTTTAATTGTATTTTTATTAAGGCGATATTAGCATTTCGATCACTAATCCCCGTAACATTGATCTGCATTATGAAATCGACCAGAAAGAAGATGAAGTACTAGAAGTAAGATACGAAGCCAAACAACCAGGAGTTCACTGTATTAGCGTGACCTTTAACAATGCAGAAATTCCGCTCTCACCAATTAAGGTCCTAATTGAGCCTGATATTGATGTTAGCAAGATTAAAATTACCGGAATTGATTCAAGTAAGTTTTTAGAATGTTTTAAAAAATTCTAGACCTTAGTCTTGTGACCAGAATAAGATTATTTTATTTCTTACCATGAATTGTCTTAATAGATCCAGTAGTGGGTGAGCCAACTTCGTTTAATATTCATACTGCTGCAGCGCTTAGTCCTGGAGCTGTTTTGACACCCAATAACATTAAAATTACTGTGCAACCATTGACAGCCGGTCCGAATGGAGGCCTGCAGCCAGCCTTTGAGGCGTTTGTTGAGCCATCAGTTGATGGTTTTGTGCCTAAATTCACTCTTAATGAGCCTGGACCGTATCAAGTTAAAGTTGAGGTTTGCGATATACCAATAAAGGACTTTAGGGTTGATGCTTATGAGCCCATTGATCCCGGTAAAGTGAGAGCTTACGGTCCAGGTCTGAGTCATGGAACAGTGGACAAAGATGCTGATTTTGTAATTGATACTCGAGGTGCTGGCAATGGAGCCCTCAATTTGACTGTAGAGGGACCTTGCGAGGCAAGAATTGATTGCAAAGATAATCAAGATGGAACTTGCCATGTCAGCTATTTGCCGACAATGCCTGGAAATTATATGATAAACATACTCTATCAAGGGGTCCATATACCTGGCTCTCCTTTTCAAGCTGTAGTAAAGTCTGATTTGGATATTAAGGGAATTAAATGTTACGGACCAGGCATTGACCCCAAGGGTAATGATCGTGTGCTGGTTTTAATTCTAATTTGATTGAGAATGGCTTTTGCATGAGAATTTTAGAGAGAAAAAAAATTGATTTTTAAAAATTATTTTTGTCCCCTTAAAAATTTAGAATTTAAAAAAGCACAAAATTTTAAAAAGTTTTCGGCTAAAATTTAGAATACTTAAAAGAGTAAATTTGATAAAGATTTGTAAAAATTCAGAAATATTTGTCCTGGGAGAATTTTTTTTGTCATCAAATTTTTTTTTTATTTATGTTATTTTAAGAAGTCTTAATTAGTCGAGTTGAAAAAAGATTTTGTGTTTTTTATTTTTCAAACCACTCAGTACTTTTGTGCGAAGGTATTCATTTTTTTTCTCTTCCAAAGGAAACTTTATTCAATCTCCAACCGAGTTTACGGTTGATGCAAGAGCAATTACGAATACAGGCATGGGAAAAGTACAATGTGAGCTGACTGGTCCGACTGGCAAGCGCCATTTGTGTCCAGTTCTGAATAATGGAGACGGAACGTACACAGTACAATATGTTCCGAACGAAGCGGGACCGTATGTTTTGGAAGTGTCATACGAGAATGTTCCTGTTCCAGGCAGCCCATTTAGAACTCAAGGCGTGCCAGGCTGTGATCCAGGACGTGTCAAGGTCTATGGACGTGGTCTTGAGGGAGGCATCACAAACAATCCGTGTCAGTTTACCGTCGAGACCAAAGGATGTGGCCAAGGCTCTTTAAGTCTGGCAATCGAAGGACCAAGTGAAGCCAAAATGTTCTGTAAAGAAAATCAAAATGGTGTGTGCATTATGGAATATCTTCCTGTCAAAGCTGGTCCATATGACATTACTATTAAATACGCTGACCAAGATGTACCTGGGTCCCCTTTTAGAGTTTACATTGAGGACAAAGTCGACCCTAACAAAGTAAGCGTTCAGTTGCCCAAAAAACCATGTAGAGTTAATACTCCTGCTGATATAATTGTTGATGCACGAAATGCGGGCAAAGCTGAGCCTACAGTTGATCTCTACGACTCTCATGGACGAATTAAGCCCGTTCCATTGGCACAACAACCAGGCGCTGCTAATGAAGGTGTTTACATTGGCACAATTGTACCTAGCATTGAAGGTCCACATAAATTGGACGTGAAATGGAATGATGCTCCAATTCAAAACAGTCCTTTTAATTTAAATGTTTTGCCAAGATTTGAGCCGAACAAAGTCAAAGTTGATGGTCCAGGTGTTCGCAATGGAGTGCCAGCTTCTCTACCCGCTACTTTTGTAGTTGATACTCGCCAAGCCGGAGAGGCCAATTTGGACATACATATCAAAGATCCGGAAGGAAATTTGGTACAAACAAGAATAGAAGACAACTCGGATGGAACATACACGATTTACTATGTGCCTGAAGACGTGGGACGATACACAATCAATGTTTTGTATGGTGGCATACCAGTCAAAGATTCTCCATTCAATGTAAAGGTTGACCCGATTGGTGATGCTCAAAAGTGTCAAGTTTACGGACCTGGTCTAAGTCCGGTCATTCAAATTGGAGAAGGATACACGATCACGGTTGATACTCGTGAGGCTGGTGAAGGCAATGTAACATGTCATGTTCGATCTGCAAATGGCAGTGATTTAGACATTGACATTGAGGATAATAATGACGGAACCTTTAATATATTCTATACTCCTCATAACCCGGGCTGTTACACTATTAAGATTAAATTTGGTGGCCAGGATGTGCCCAATGGAGATGTTGTTGTCATGGTAAGTTATAAAACAATATAATAGGATTAATAAATTAATAAAAGAGAGCAAGATTAATATCTGAATGATTTCCTAGGTTTTGGTCTTTATGAAATTTTAGTAAGCGAATATAATTCGATATTATTGTCGAAATTTAAATTCAACTAGGTTAATTTGTTCTAACTATTTACTTAAAATTTACCTACTCCCCATTTTCTTGTATGTCTCAATAGGGTTTTTCTTTTCTTGTTGTTCACGAATTCAACTTGATTAGTTCATTTCATTTTGGAGATAAATCTAGTTGATTATCATTTTGAAAAAAATCATAAAATTTATTAGAGAAAATTTTAAATTTTCGTGAACCAATAAAGAGACAGTTTTGGCAACATGACTTTCAATGGCGACCTAAATCACCGAAATTCTGAATTTTTTGCCAGAATTTATGACAATTTTAAAGAGTACTATAGATCAAACATTCTAAAGGTATCAAATTTTTTTCTAATTTTTTCAAAAAAATTACTCCAATTTTTTATATTTTCTAAATGAACCTTAATGACCAAAAGAGTGTTTTAAAAAAAAGTCAAATATTAAAGCCTAGTCTTAATACTCATGACCAAAAAGGTTATAAACCAATATTTTGTGTATTAATATTATTCAAAAAATAATTTAAGCAGAGCTTTGGCTGAATTATTTGAGACATTAAAATAACTATTAGTAAAATATTCATAATTTTTTTTCCAAGGTGAATTTAGATTAAATCAAATAAACAATTTCCTCATTTAGCTAGATTTTAATCGAATTCTTTCAAAAAATTCATATCATTTATTTTAAGGCAATATTTTTAATACTAAATAGACTGTCTTTTATTAACTTATTGTGAAAAAAATTTAATTAAATATTTTCAAAGATAAAATTTAATTTAATATAGTCAGATTTTCTACTTGTCCAATTAAATTTGAATCTATAATCATATTTTTATTACTAAAAAATGATAAAGTAATTATTTTTGTAATTGAATTTTTGCACCAAAAATTCTCAAAAATTTTGATTAAACATCTTCTTTAACTTAATGAAAAATATTAAATGTATACTGGGGAATTAGCTCTTAAAATAGATTTACAACGAAAATCTTTCATTTTTTTCAGTTTTCTTTTAGAATTCGATGTGCTGATTAAGAATATGTATATTTTTTTATTCATGCATTGTTCTTTGATCATGTCAAAAAATGTTCACCAATTTTTCAGGATATCAAGTCATTTTTTGAATACAGAACTTCCCAAATAATAATTTGAATGATAATAAGTCTTTTTCAAAATTTCACCTAATTTGCCATAATCCCCTAAGCTCTTAAAGAAAAAATGTCTCTTTTGTAAAGTATTCTATGAATTTTGATTCAAATAACAGTAAATTTAAAATGAAAATAAAAATTTCGAATTAGACATTTTATTTAAACTGAATAACTATTTTTTGGAAACAAATTAATAATTTAATAAGTTCTCAATTGAAAAAATAACTTGATACCCTGAAAAATGGTGAAAAATTTTACAACAAGATCAAAGTACAATGCATGAATAAAAAAATATGTAAATTCTTAATCAGCACATCGAATTTTAACAGAAAACTGAAAAAAATGAAAGATTTTCTTTATCACATATTTTAAAAGTTAATTGCCGATTATCCTTTACTAAATAATATCTAAATAAATTTGTTTAGCCTTTTAAAGAATATTTTGAATATAAAATTTTCAAAAATATCAAAAGAAATTTAAAAAAGAAAAATGTCTCGAAAAATTGTCGATTTGGCTCTTTATGTTTTCATGATAATTCCTGTACAAATTTAAATTAAAAAATTTGAAGATTTCATTTTGAACTTTATTTATAAAAAAAAAAGAATTAAGATTTTAGCAAAAAAAAGAATAATAGAAGAATAATTTTAATAATGTTGATGTGTCTATCAAATAGTTTCAGTAGAAAAACGAGAATGAAATTTTATCTTTAATCAATTTTGACTTTGACACATTTAACAAAGATTTATCAAGCAAATGTTTAAATCAAAACATTGATGTAAATTTTAATTCTATAGGAAATGTTTACTTTTATCAATCAAATAATAAATTCAACATCCTATTAAACAGCTGTTAAATTAATTCGTAGCTACCTTAGTTAAGAGTGTAGGAAATAAAATTGACAAGCATAAGGATTTTGATTGATAGTGATTTTTCGAATCGGAAGCTCAATGGAATCAATAATCTCTCAAGTACGAATCGGGCTCTGTAAATATCTTATAAAAAGCTTAAATCAGTGATTATTAAATAATTTAAATGCTGAATGTTGCAAGGCAATTTCTGATAAGCAATTGAATATTCAAAGGAATCAAAGCGTTTAGAGATAGACAAATCAATTGAATTAGATAAATGTTCATTTAATTCTTATCATTTGAAAAATTGATTTTCTTGAAAAACAAAAAATCAAATAGAAGCCAAGATAGATCGAAGGATAAATCATTTATGTATTAATATATTCTTTTATTTATTTAAATTTAAATTTTATCCATTACTCAATATTTTTATCTATCAGAGAGAAAAAATTCAATTTTTACCCTAATCTGATCAAGGGCGAATCAATTTCAATATCTAAACATTTTTTCTTGCCTCTTCTAAGCTTCCTTCCAATCTTGCTTACTCCAAATAATCTAAAATTCACTCAATTAGAACTCGAATCGCTAATGCATCCATCCCAAGGTAGCAACGAAAACTGATTAATATTAAAATAAAGCTATAAATTCAATCATCACTTACACTTTCAAAAAATTACTCAACAACTTTTCCAATCCAAGATTCATGTTTATGTTCGAGCCAAAAAATTTCCTAAAAATAAGCTAAGTGTATAAAAACTTACTCTCTTTTAATCCAAACTATGTAAAATCTATCTCAATAAACAAATTTTGTTAATAAACAATATCCCCCAAAATGAAACTTACTAATTTTTACCATTTTGTACCAGTAACCATTTTTTTTCTTTACAGGCTGGCGACGAGCCCTACATTAATCAAACAACTACCAGAAGCAACTATAACCCGTATCAAGCCAAAGAGCAATCAAGCTACCAGTCCACATCCAACCAATACAGCTATTCACACGAACCTCTTGAGCCATTCAATTTACTCATACCATTAAGTGAATTAGGATCAAAACCAGTTTCAGCTCGAGTAAGAATGCCGAGTGGAAAAATAGCTAATCCGAATGTAGAGCAGAATGCAGATGGCACTGTGTCAATTAAGTACCAACCAAGCGAGGTCGGCCTGCATGAATTGGACGTGTTGTACAATGGACAACCGATCCAAGGTTCTCCGTTTAAATTTCATGTTGATGCCATCAACGCACTAACAGGAGATCAAAATGGTGGATATGTGACTGCTTATGGACCGGGCTTAAGTGGCGGAATATGCAATGAGCCTTGTGAGTTCAGAATTGTGACCAAAGATGCGGGCACAGGAGGCTTGGCAGTGGCTGTCGAAGGACCTTCTAAGGCTGAAATACAGTGCAGGGACAACAAAAATGGTACTTGTGATGTTGTCTATTATCCCACAGTGCCTGGTGATTACACTATTACAGTCAAATTTGCTGACAAGCACATCATCGGCTCGCCTTTTCAGGCCAAAATTACGCAAGATCCACGATTTGCCAAGCGCAACCAACTTGTATATGGCAATCAATCTGACATTAGTCTGAAAGTGATCGAAGGGGATGTGAATGATTTGCACGCTACTATTCGTTCACCATCTGGCCACGAAGAACCGTGTCTACTAAAAAAACTTTCTAATGGAAGTCTGGGAATTTCGTTTACACCCAGGGAAGTTGGTGAACACCTTGTTAGTGTTATGAGAGACGGAAAACATATCAAAAATAGCCCGTTCCGTATTGAAGTAAGACAATCGGAAATAGGGGACGCAAGTCGAGTTAAATTGTATGGAAAAGGTCTGGTGGAAGGTGTAGCAAATAAGATAAATGAATTTTATGTAAATACTAAAGAAGCTGGTAAGATTTTGCTGATTATATATTTTTTTCAAGAATTCCATCATTAATCGAATTTGGATTAGAACAAAAAAATCAAAAAAATATTTTCCTTAAATTGATTTAAGATTTGTTATCAATATATTCTTTTAACTAGATTTCAAAATAAATTAATTAGCTAGATAGGAAAATCGCATGATTGATTTATCAGAAATATTTTTAAATCGAATAGCTCAGTTTTTTAACATATTTTAAAAAAGTCATCTGATAACTCAAAAAAAAAAGAACAACCAAAAAATAATAGGCATATTGAAGTTTGTGATAAAATGTTCATGATCATGGTCAAAAATAATCTTATAAACATTTAAAATTGAATGTTTACATTGAAAATTTGCTTCTGTAATAAAATTCACAATCAAAAATTCCTAAAAAACTTCTTTTAATGATATCTTTGAAACATGATCAATTATATTTGATCATAAATTTCAATTTGCCAAAAAATCTTAAGAAAAATAAAACCCTTGAAATAAGATATTAAAATAAAATTTTGTTTAAAAAATTAAAAGAAAAATTAAATTGAAATTTAAAAAAATCAATTAAATCTTTTAATTAATAAAGAGATTTTTTTATTTAATTCGATTAATAGTTTCACCAAAAGCAAAGGCAACTATTTTTCCTATTGAAATAAATTTAAATTTTAAAAATTGAGACCAAAAAAATTTTATCTAAAGTTTTTTAAAAAAAGGAAAATCAATTATTTTAAAGATAAAATTTTTTATAGTAAATTAACTGTCTCAAATAGAAAAATTGAATTTTTAGTGATTTCATGTTTATACGTAATTTTACTTTTTGTGGTCAAATTCGTGAGTTAAATTTTTCAATTGATTTAAAAAATTTAAAAGAAATATATTTGAATATAAGAATAAAGTTTTTATTCTAATTTTCTTGAATCATTTTTTATTTTAAATATTTTTTAATTTTTATGGCTTATTATTCAAACTTAAGCATTATTTACAAAAAGATATTTTTTTTAATATTGCTAATTTTTTATCTTGAATTTATTTTGACCTTTAAAAAATATTTAAATTTCAAAAATATTCTTTTTACTAATTTAAAAATAAGATCTTATGAGTTTTAACACTTTTTAACTATCAAAAATTCTCAAAATTTCTAATAAAATCAAACTAAATGTGATTAAAATGAATGTTAAATTTGACTTTTTGTGATCAATTTAAATTCGTAAGTGATTTAAACTAAGTCAGAAAATTTGAGAGATTTTTTTAAGGCTATGGTGGACTAAGTCTGTCAATCGAGGGTCCCAGCAAAGCTGACATTGAGTGTCATGATAATGAAGATGGAAGTTGCAGAGTAACTTATCGACCAACAGAGCCTGGAACATATTTGATTAATATCAAATTTGCAGACAAACACGTGCCAGGTTCACCATTTACAGTTGACGTAGGAGGCACTGGACGCTTGACTGAGAAAATAACTAGAGATCGTAAAGCAGCTGATATCTCCCATATTGGAAGTCAATGCGAGTTGTCTTTGAAAATACCAGACAGCAGTCCATTTGATATGTCCGCTTATGTAACCAATCCATCAGGTCACATTGAAGACTGTGAAGTAGTTGATTTGGATGACTGTAACTACTGCATTCGATTTGTGCCAAACGAAATTGGTATCCATACGGTTTCGGTTAAGCACAAGGATATGCACATACCTGGCAGTCCGTTCGAGTTCACAGTGGGACCGATGGCCAGCGGTGGCCCACACAAAGTAAGAGCTGCAGGACTGGGTCTGATGAAAGGTGAGGTCAATGTTCCGGCTGATTTTAACATTTTCACTAGAGAGGCGGGCGCTGGAGCCCTTGCGATTGCCATCGAAGGCCCCGCCAAGGCTGAAATAGACTTCAACGATCGAAAAGATGGCACCTGCAGTGTGTCGTATACTTGCCCTGAACCTGGCGAATACCAAATTTCTGTCAAGTTCAATGATGAGCATATTCCCGACTCGCCATTTACAGCCTACATATCTCCCCCGGTTGGTGATGCCAAAAAATTAACTGTCCACAGTCTAAAGACCAAAGGCTTAGAAATTAACAAGCCATGCACATTTTCGGTCAAGTTCAACGGAGCCAAAGGAAAAGTTGATGCCAAAGTCATAACTCCATCGGGTTTACAAGAGAATTGTTTAGTACAAGAAATGGATGATGATCATTATGCTATCAGATTTATACCACACGAAAATGGCGTACATTGGATTCATGTTCGTTTTAATGGACATGATATACCGGAAAGCCCGATTAGAATTATGGTCGGTCATGTTAATGCTGATCCAGGCAGAGTGTTTGCATCTGGTGATGGGTTGCATCACGGTGAAACCGGAAAGCCGTGTGAATTTTTGATAGATACGCTGAATGCGGGCGCAGGAGCCTTGGCAGTCACCGTGGATGGTCCGGCAAAAGTTCAGCTAGATTGCAAAGAAGTGCCTGAAGGATACAAGGTTAATTTTGTTCCTTCAGCGCCAGGAGATTATTTGATTTCAATCAAGTTTGTGGGAACAAACATTGCCGGCAGTCCGTTCAAATGCAAAGTAGTCGGACCTTCGCTGAACCGAAATTCAGTCCTAGCAAGTCGTGAACACTCGAACATTGTGGTCGAAACAGTCGAAAAGTCACAAGCCTCGGCTCATTTGCAGTCGCTCCAGAAATCGATGCATTCTGATGCAAATAAAGTCAAAGTAAAGGGAGCTGGCATTCAAAAAGCCTTTAGAAATCAAAAAGCCTCGTTTACAGTAGACACTAGAGATGCTGGTATGCTTGGATAGACTAAATTTTTTGAAATAGATTATTTTTTAATTAATTAAGGTAATAACATGTTAATGGTCGGAGTTTATGGTCCAAAGAATCCATGTGAAGAAGTGGTGGTCAAGCATATAGGCAACCAACAATACCAAGTCAATTATTGTGTAAGAGACAAAGGAGAATATATATTGATAGTCAAGTACGGAGATCAGCATATTCCAGGCAGCCCGTTTAATATAGAAGTCGTTTAAAATTAATGGAGTCAAACGACCTACAATTACTTATTTATACTAGACTTTAAATTTTTGATATTTGATGCTTTATCCTACCATTAAATAATTTTAGTTTATTGGAATCAATGGGTGCTATCACAAAAAGGATAAAAAATAATTAAAAAAAATATTTTTTTTTTCGCTTTTAATTGGAATCGCTTTTTGAATTTTGATTTTTTTTAATTCGGTATTTAATTTTAGTCATTAGGAATTAGATTCGGTTGGCCATCTAGAACATAGCTATTCTAGTTATTGCATTAAGGGTTCACAATTGGAATTCTTATTTCCGCAAAATAGAATAGTAAATAAAATACTTTCTATTTTTGATTATTGATCATTATCATCTATCTTTTTTAATTTTTTTTTTAAATCTAGTTGCATTAAAATCGATTTGTTTTTAATTTCTTTTTTGTTTTTCTAATTTTTTTAAATTCGATTTTTTGAATAAAAGTTGAAAATTTTAACAAAAAAATCTTAATCCTTTCCAATCAAACCAATCAAAAATGTTGTTAATAATATAATTCTTAATTAATAAAGTTTCAAATTTTTGAACGATCTATTTCCGGATATAAATATTACCTTTAATATTAACCCCTAAAAATTTTTATATTGTTTTTAGGAATTTATTTAGGCAGGTTGAAGTTTATGATCAATTTTTGATGCTCAAAATGATCAAATCAAACTAAAACTATTAAATAAATTTTAATTTTTAATAGAATTAGTGCAGAGGTAAATTTTTGGTTTTAACATACTTTGTTAAATCTAAAAGTAAAAATCTGCAAAAGTCTGCAAAAAATTATTCTCTTAAAATAGCATCATTTAGATGTTGTGCACTCTGCATTGTGCATTTTGATATTGCAGAGTTTATTTTTTTATTTAACATAGTATATTAAATCCAAAAATGTATTTCTGTATTATTTCTATTAAGAAATAACAATTTATTTACTAGTTTTAGTTTGATTTGATCATTTTGAGCATCAAAAATTGATCATAAACTTCAAATTGCCATTTATTTATTATTGTTGTTTAATAGTTTATTTCTTTTTAAAGAAAAAAATCGTTGAACCTTCGGCAAGCTATCCGAAACAGATGGCGCAGGTTTCTTCACCTAAGGGAGTATTTGAGTCTGATGGTGGCTTTTGTAGTGTGTGTGTACCAGGTTTAGTCTGGTTGTTGAACTAAGAAAACTGGGCAGCTGGTTCTCAGCGGGACATTTGAGTATTCCCCCTCGAAGTTTGGCCGTTTGCGTGGACGTCCTCAAGTTCTTGGCTCCGTAGTCGGAGGGCAACATTTTCGTCAAGGAATAAGCGACTTGGGTCTGAAGTTGCTTGATTAGGTATTCATTTTCTGATAATGAATTTTCTGATTTTCTTGATTAGGTATTCATTTTCTGATCATTTTTTTGAATTTTTTTGGGGGGATTTTTATTAATTCTGTGGAATTCTTACTAAAAATATTGTGCACAAATATTAAGTCATTGATTATGTCATTTAATAAGTTAATAGTCTTTAAAAATTAAATGATTTAATTTGATGAAAAGCTGATTCATTTCAAAGAAACAAAATCTTAAAGTAAAATTTTAAATTAAATGTTGTAAATTTAATTTTTTGTTGCATAATTTTTGATTCAGAGAGTAAAAAATTGATGAAAAAAATTATTTTGTTAAGTTGTTTTTTATTTTTTGTGAAAGTTTGATGCTAAATTCTAATCTACGATAATCAATTTAAAATTACTTAAATCGTAAAAGTTCAATTTTATAAAAACAAGTTATTGAACAATTCTCCTTACTATTACAAAATTAAAAATAAAAACTAATCAATTTTAGAATTTTTTGATACTTCATAATTTTTGAAAATTATTTTTTAGAGACTGTATATGACATAAATTTTGAGAATTTTTGAATTTTTCTTAAATAAAAACATAAATAAATTTTAATTTTAATTAGACAGGTTTTACAGGTTTAAATACTTAATCAGACTGAACTTATAAAAATTGGCTACAAATAAAAAAAAACTTTTTAATCATCCATTCAATGATTTCATCTTTAAAATTACAAAATGTAATTTTCGTTAGTAAATGGTCTGCAATTGCTACATTTTCTAGAGCTGTTAAATTTAAATTAAAAAACAATGTTATAAAGTCATTATTATTTCTCTGATTCAGATAAACTTTTTACCGATGGTGAGCCTGATTTCGTTAAATTGCTCTTATTGATCTTTAGTTGTGAATTAGATGTAGTTTGTTTGGATCTATTTGATGTTGACTGACTTATTGAAGGTAAAGAGATCGGCATAACTGCCATTTCGGCATAAGTCATGGGCTGGCTAGACTGTTGAATCTGAGGAAGCATTGGTATCAATGACATAGTTTCTTTCACAAAAATAAAGTTCTTTGCATCATCAATAAATTGAGGACTTATTTTCAATTGGGTTTTTAAAGTTTTTGCACTAAGCTTTCTTCCATTTAAAGTTTGGTTAACTTGACTATGTTTTTCTCTTCCATCTGCTATTAAATCTGTTGATCCAGCAAGCAATTTATCATTATAGCTCAAATAAACACGACACGGAGTGAGATTCCTAGTGAAATAAAATCTTGAATTTCGATTTTTGTCCAAACCACTTGAATAGCGATCGCATTCAGACGAATGCAAATGTGGTGTGTATCGATGTAGATGCTCGTGTACAGATATATTTGGAAAAGGTGCAAAACTTGGTTTTGATCCAGCTGAATTCATTTTCATACCAACCGTATGACCATGAGTTGATTCTTTAGGCCGCATTTTGAACGATGCTTTAAATCTGCTTTTAATTTAAACAGCGAAAATTTTACCACTATAAAAGCATCATTATTCTCAAAATTAAAATTGACTTTGTTTATTTGCATGATTTAAAAGCTGTAGTAAATTTTAATTATATTTTCGGAAAAAGGAAAATAATATATAAAAAAAGAATTTATTGAAAACATCAAAAAAAAAACTTAAATAAGGAAGCACCGAGTTTTATATAAGAAGAAAAATATTAATTGATTTTTATTTTTTCAATAAACTGGTTATTTGAAGGATTTTAAAGCACGATTTTAGTAAAGAGGAAAAAATCTCTAAGTTTCAAATCGAAGAATCGCTTGAATTTTAAAAATTTCAAGCCAGATTTCTGATAAATAAATAAAAACCTATATGGAATTAAATGATTAAAGAACTTTACTAATTTGTTTTTCATTATTATGCAATTCAACCAATCTTATCTTGAATTTTAACGCATTTTCAACAATTTAAAAAACACTTGAATTTATTAAAATTTGTTAACTTTATTTTTATCAAGAATGAAAAAAAATCCGGCAACGGGTGCTTTGATATCTAAATTATCTAAAAAATCTAGGTTAAAAAACACCGGTGCTAAAAATTATTTGTTTAAATTAGAATTTATAGGTCATGTTGCAGCTTGTGATCAAATTGTAATATATTCACTAAATCTGAGATTAATTGTAGTAAAATCAAGGGCGAAAACGAAGTGAAACTTTTTTACAACATAAAGAAAAAAAAGAAATATTTGAAATAAATCCGCTGATTAGGAATCATTTAAAATGTAATCAGCTTTTGGAGAACTGAATTGTCTATAAAGTTTGAATTTTCTTTTTTTGAAAATATATTTTAATATAACATAAAATATATAATACAGTGCTTTTATTTAAATAATTATGAATTTTTCTTTGATTAGTTTTATTTTGATTACAAAATTTTAGCAAATTATACCAAATAATGTGTAATTTTACGTAAAATTATGTAAGAAAAGATAAAGAATGTTTAACGAATAAAATTGATTTTAGTTTTTTTTACCAAAAATTTTTGTTTACCAAATTTTTTGGCTGAAAGCATTTTGGAACGATTTTACTAAAATTTACATATTTTTATGTGGCATTGTGAATTTTGGTTCAAAAAACAAAAACAAAATATTAAAAGTGCCAAAGCTCAAGTTCTGAAGGACCAAAACATGATCTGTAAATTGTAGCAACTGATACATCCTTTGTACCACCTCTAAAAGTTGAATTGGATTTTTAATATAATATAATATCCCAAATTTACTATTTTCTCAGTTTTGCAGATTTATTCAGAGTTTTGCAGAATCAGGATATTGGTGGTACAAAGGATGTATCAGTTGCTACAATTTACAGAACATGTTTTGGTCCTTCAGAACTTAAGCTTTCGAACTTTTAATATTTTGTTTTTGTGTTTTGTACCAAATTTCAAAATGCCTTTTTATGTAAGCTTACGTAATTTTTGGTAAAAATACAAATCCTTACCAATTAGTAAGATTATGACTCATAATCTTACTTACTAAAAATAATGTAAAAATACGCATAACTGCATAATTTAGCCCATTCAGGGCCTTTATATATATTTTAAAATATATTTTTTTTATGTTAATTGAAAATTGATTCTTATTTTTTTCTAAAAAGTAATATTAAAAAATTCATTCCTTTTTTCACCTCAAGCACGAATAAATTTTGCATTGTTTAAAAATTCCTTTTAAAATTGAAGAATAGAAAATGACTTATATTTAAATGAGCATTAATTTTGTTGATTTGAGCATTAATTTAATTGATTTGAACAATAATAATATTTAGCATTAATTTCTTTGAAAGAACATTAATTATATTGGACAAGCATTAATTATTTTAAACGTGCATTTATTATATCAAACTTGCATTAATTAAATTTTTTGAACATTATAAATTTGTAGTTAACATTAATTTAAAAAAATTTACATTAATTTGAAAAAAAACAACATTAATTGCTTAACTGCGCTACCATTAAGTACTTTTTACTATGTATCGATACAAAAAGTTTTTGTATAATACAAATACGATGAAAAAACTTACGTCTTACATAAAATGGCAAGTCAACGAGTAGCACAATATGAAAGCGATACAGATACTGATGATACAGAACATGTCGAAACAGAAATTGTCAAAAAAAAAAATCCAAACAAACAAGAAGAAAATGGACTCCATTATGTACATTTAACAACAAGAACGAAGCAATGGAAAAAATCAAAAGTGATGGCATTTGGAGTATTTCGATGGCAAACAATACAAGTGAAGGGAAACGCGTGTATTATAGATGCAATCAAGTGAAACGACGTGCAAAACAATGCCCAGCAACAATACATTTGTTATATCACAACGATAGTGATGATGTTAGTATGTTTACAACAAATGATGATCATGTCCACGAAGATCGACGAACAACAGGAATTAAAGAAGAGACAAAAAAAGAGATCTTTGAATTATTTAAATTGAAAATTAAACCCAAGTGCATATTGGAAATTTTATAAATAGAAAATTAGAAAATTTTAAATAATCATGCAAAAAGGAAAAATAGTTTTCGCACATTTCAAATTCACATAATCTTCAATGCGATACAAAAGAAAATTTGAAATAATTGACTAAATTTTTTTATCTTTTTTTATTTTTAAGAAATTAATGGACTGCAAGATACAAAATTAGAGATAAAATATTGTTAATAAACAACAAGACCATATTTTTTTTTTAAAACTTCTATTTTTATTCTTTTTTCTAATTTAAAAATAAATTAATGCAAACATGAGGGTTCAAACGAAAGCTGTTGCCATTTGGAAGATCCCCGGATTTTTCCCAAAATAAAAAAAAATGACGCTGGTTTAATAATAAATGAATAACCTTAGCCATCAAGTATTGATGACTGGTATTTAAAAAATAAATTTATGA
The DNA here is from genome assembly GCA_010279815.1 of Brachionus plicatilis. Lineage (NCBI taxonomy): Eukaryota > Metazoa > Rotifera > Eurotatoria > Ploima > Brachionidae > Brachionus > Brachionus plicatilis. Next base: position 230,605 of record QEOQ01000204.1, read on the forward strand.
TC
>QEOQ01000204.1:233225-254845 GCA_010279815.1 Brachionus plicatilis
ATTTCGGTTTAGAAAATGCATATTCGTTCACTCTAAATCACGACGACATTCAGTTAGGTGCATGGTAAGCAAAATTTTGTTTAGTAAAACAAAATAAAATTATTAAACATGTTGAAATATTTTCTGATAATTTAAAGGCATATATTACCTGAGGACAAGTCTTTAAAATCGACTCGCAGCATTGAGGAACACTTTAGGCAAAATTTCTACGAAAATGATTTGAACAAAAAATCTATTACTGTGCTGTATTTGCACGGAAATACTAATGATAGGTAAATGATTGAAATTAAATTTGAAAAATAATTATTTTTATTTTTCTAGATCTACATTTCATAGAGTAGGCATCTATAAATTTTTCAGAAGACTTGGTTACAATGTTGTTGCTGTTGATTACCGTGGATATGGTAGAACTTTAAATAAATACTTTTTTGATTTTCAATTCTTCCCAAGGCGACTCATCCGGCGAACCAAATGAAATAGATGTTGTCAGAGATGCGTTGTTTACCTATGACTTCATTAAAAAGCACGCCTCGAATACTACTGTTTATATTTGGGGCCATTCTCTTGGTACTGGGTATGTATTTTAATAATTTTTCCATGCTTTAAAATTTTAAATTAAAGAAATTTTGTTGAATTTTTATTCCTTTTTATTTTTAGAATAACATCTAGTCTGGCCCGAATTTTGACAGAACAAGGTATTTTAAATGTTTTAAATTATGAAAAAATTCTTTATTTGGCTTTTTCTAAGGTCGAGCACCTGAAGGAATAATACTCGAATCACCATTCTACAACATTGTTGATGAAGTTGAGTTTCATCCATTTAGTTGGATGTTTTATTTTAATAAAATAATGTTTAAAATGATTGAATACTCATTGGAAAAATTGAATCTTCAATTTCGTAGTGATTTACAGTAAGATTGTGAATGAAAATTGACATTTTTTTTTTCATTTATTCTTTTTGCACTAAGCTTGACTAAAGTTAGTTCGAAAATTTTAATATTGCATGCGGAAGATGACATTATCATACCTTTTTTCCAGTCTGAAAAGGTAATCTTTTTTGTTTTTCAGCATCTGAATTTTTGAACTGATTAGATTGATTTAGTTATTTAGCAAGACTTTTTTACTGATCTACTTTAAAAAATTGAATAAAATTATATTTTTTGATCTTGATGAGTAAGTAATAAAAGCATATTGTCTGTAGAAGTAAAACAAAAAAAGCATGCGTAGGAAGTTCTATTAAAAATTGATCAAAATTATTAATTATTCATTTTTATTACATGAAACAGAATCACTATGAAGAAACGATGCTCTTTTCCACAATACACTACATAAAGAATCATCAGCAATTTTCAAATTTTAATTTATTCAGAGTATGTTTAGACTTTAAAACAATGTTCCATAAGATTAATTACCTAGTTTCGATGTTTTTTTAATTATGTAATTAATTAACGATCAATATTTTTTAGCTTTTTGAGACACTATTATGTTTGTTTATAGAAAAAACAAGACTCCCAATAATAAAAAATTCTTGTTGAAGGAAAGAAAACTCTCAAATTAGATGCTGGTTAAAATATTTATTTCAAGTTTTAATTTATGAAAAAATTTAAAAGCTATATGAAACTGTTACCAAACATGGTATATCACCAAATGTTACATTCCACAGAATTGAAAGCCATTACCGATGTAATCACAATAATATCTATTTGTATCCAAATTTACCCGAGATAATCAAGTAAACTTAACTTTAACTTAAACAAATATTTAAAAGAAAAAATATCAAATAAATTTTTTTTAAGGGATTTTATTAAATAATTATATTTAATTAAAGAAAAAATAAATTTGATGAGAAATCAATTGAATTCTAGACTATAAAGTTGGTTCTGTTTAATAAAATATTTAAATGAGGCCTTTTAACTCTCTGTTTTGATTCAACAAAATTTCAATTTAAACTGAAATTCGAAATTAATTTTTTTATTTAATAGTTAATTTTATCTCCGCTTATTTAGATAAACCCATAGACTGATGCTTAAGTTTAGAAATCTATAAGTCAAATTCATCATTTAGTGACATTCAGAGCTCGTCCATATTGAGTTGCTATTTGATGAGTTTGAGAATTTAAAAATGAATGTAACCGAATATCTAAGTCGAATAAATAGTTCAAATTTTAAAGAGAGTACTGTTCAGGGTCTATATCGTTTGCAGCAAAATCATCTACTGAATATCCCGTTCGAAAATTTGGACATTCATTTGGGAAAGCGCATTGAGACTGAATTGGAAAAAATCTATGAAAAAATAATCATAAATCGTCGTGGTGGTATTTGCTGTGAACTAAACTACTTGTTTTCATGGCTGCTCAAGCAACTCGGATTTTTAGTAAGCATATTATCTTGTCAAATAAAAAAAAATAACTTCTTTGACGAATGGACGCCCTGGGACTCACATTTTGTGCTAATGGTGCACATGAACGAGTCGAGTTTTCTTGTTGATGTTGGCTATACTCAAAACTTTCGAAGTCCGCTTAAATTTGTCGTGGACCAAATTCAGCAGGACGCTACCGGTTGTTACAAAATAAGCAAAGAAGAAAACAAAAATGTTTATATTTTAAACAAATGTCTTAATTTTGACCATACTAAAAGCGATTCAAACGAATGGATACCTGTCTATAGATTCAACACGGATGTGAGGCAAATGGGAGAATTGGAAAATATGATGGAAAAGGTAAGCACTGACACGGACTATTTTAGCTTTCATAATCGGTCGGTTTGTGTAATCCACACCACCTATACTATTCTCAATTTGGTCGGCTATAGATTGAGTGAAATAAAATTTTCGAATTCAGCCAAAAAATCTACCACTCACTCAGTGCTAACCAAAGCCGAAGTTTTCGATGCAATCAAAAACATTTACGGAATCAATTTGGCTGAAAGCGAAACATTTGAGCCCAAAGGAGACTAGTTTTCTAATCGGATCGCTTCATTGAACTATTGTTATTGTTTTATAATATTAAATCAATTCAAAATTAAATCAATTTATTTAGATTAGCTTTCATTTTTTTTTTCAAAAAAAAGAAATTATTAAAATTTTATTTTCTTACGAGACCAAAAAATTTATTTATTTAAAAGAATAATTTAATAAAACATCTAAATTTAAAATTAAAAAAAAGTAACTTATTAGTTGAAGAATTTTTTGGAAATATTTATTACATTTTTAAAACTTTAAAACCTTTTTAATAATTGAATTCTGTATTTCCATGCTCAAGAAGAAATGAACTTAAATTAAAACTAAGTTTAAATCAAAGTGCAAAAAATTAATTTAATAAAAAACCGATTAATCATAGTTTAGCATCAATATTATATATTTTGTATCTTAATTAATTTAATGACCTTAACAAAGCTCTTTTGGTCACAACCATTCATTTTTGATCGGAATATTTTTTACTATACTTATAGCTCAACTTGGCATAATTTTTAAATAGATGAAGTCATTTTTCGCACACGTTCATTAAGTTTTAGATTTCTCGTTTATGGAAATATGGTATATTTAATACGTAAAAATTGCTATATTTTTACGTATATCTAATTGTTTAAATAAATGCCTGAATATTTTTGAATATTAGCTATAGTTGTAAATTATGATATTAAGTTGCATTTTTAAAATTTAATAAAATTTAAATATTCAATTAGCATAAGAAAGTTCATTAATGACTATTTGACATTTATTTATTAGTTTAATTTTTTTAAAATTAAAAATAAATTGGAGATTTTCTTCTTTTAATCAAAATAATAAGCATTCTATGCGTTTTGTTCTTAAGATATTTATTATTAATTTTTTTATATGGTAACTTTTTAGATAATTAATCATTACTTTTTTTTCAAATAATCCATGTCCTCAAAATTTAAAGAAAATTTATAACCATCTATTAAGTTTTTTTTTTTTATAATGAAAAAGCTTACCAGTCTAATATCACATTTTTAATTCTTTAGAAAGAATAAAAAATTATTGAGTTTTAAATCAAAATAAAATATAATTTTTACCAGTTAGATCAGATTTTTTTTGTGATATTTCCTTTTATTTTCAATTACTATAAATTAATTACGTATAGAGTATTGCTATGACACATAACACAATTTAATGTTAAATAATTAATTGACTATATTGTTAGCGGCTGGCGCTTTTAATTGTTGATAAAAATAATAAAAGTCCTAGAATAGCTTAGAACTTAAGTTGCCAGTCTAATTTATAATATAAAACTGATTCTATGGTTAGATCCTTAAAGTCATAGAAAATGGCTCCAAATTTGTTATGTTATTTTCTATTTAAATATATTTGATTTTGTTGTTTTCTGAGCTTGTCTTTCTTTGTAAATGAAAGAATAAAATACTTATAAGAATTCAAATTAGTCTTTAAATCATGGCACCTGGAAAACAAAAACGGTTTAGTGACCAACCTCGAACTAGCCGCCATCAATATAATATTTAAATATTTAATTAAATTAATCTAAATAAAACTACCAGTTTTTAGACGAAACTAAAAAAGCATATAAGTGGACATTTTTTCTGTATCTTTTGATAAAAAAAATACAAAAAAACTAATTTTCTGTCAAAATTAGATGAATAAATAAAAATTCATTTTTTTCGTAATTTTTTGATTAGAAAATGGTAAAAAGGGGATAAAAAGACTTTTAAAAGAATTTCCTCAGCTAATTTAATCTCCTAATGATTTGACCATTCAAGCTCATCTAACATTTCAACTTTTATCAACCAAATTCAAAATTTTAGAAGTTTTAAACAAAAAAGATTTTTATCCTATAAAAACGCTTTTTAATTATTTTTTTTTAATTTGGTCAAAAAACTGAGCTAAGAATAAAAATAATTAAATTGCTTAAATACTTCTAATAAGTTAAATTTGTTTTTTTAAAAAGTAAATATTTAGAAAAATATTAGTTCCAAATTCAGTTATTAAAAAAAATTATCACAAGACTAACACAAAAACGCTATATTTAAATTTTAAGTCACTTAAAATTTAAAAAAATGATTCTTTATGTATTCCAGATACATAGTAAAAATAATTTTAAAATTTTGTATATTTCCTCCTCTGAAAAATACTCATAATAATATCATATTTAAGTATTCTAGAATGCATTGAATGAATTGTATGAATTGTATGAGAAAAGAATACTTGAAAAATACACAATGAATAATTCAGGAATACTTTGGGAATACTCGGGAGCATAGTCAAATAAAATAATTTATTTAATTTTTATTTAAATAATGATAATAATTTTAATAAAAGCTACAGTAGGCTAATTGCGAAATATTTTTCTGTTTTTATCTTTTATCTAAGTTATCAATTATGTCATGAAAAACACCCAAAAACACACTTAAAAGTCTTTCGCTCTGATTTCAAGTTTTCTATAACCTTTCATGTTGTTAAAAACTCATCTGACTTCGTTGTTTCCGAAAATTTTGATTTGAAGTCGTAAGTTTGTAAGAATCAAATAAGTGATTATATTTCTTTTTTTATATGTGTGATCTCTTAACCTCTTAATAACACAGAAAAACCCCATTAGATAGCTCAACTTAGAAGCTTTATTTTGAAATAATATCTTTCAAATAACAATTTTTAGTTTATTTTTTATTTAAAGGGAAAATAACGGGTGAATGAAAATCTTTTGGCAAAAGAGGTAATAAAATTTTGAGTTCGTAAACTTTACTTTACTTAAATTTTAAAATAAATTTTAAATATATTATGTTTTTAATTAGAAATGATTTAAAATTTTTTTAAATAATCAAACAAATTTTTAAAAATATATTTTTTTATTAATCAATTAAATTAATTCTGATTGAATAGAATTTTTTTAAAATATGACGCAAATGATAAATTGAATTAAAAAAAAATTAAGAAAAAAATTTCTTCAATCGACCTGAAATAGCATCATTGTAAGATTTTTTAAGAATTTCTACTTGGGCTATTTTATTTTTAATTTCTTGATTATTTGAATCAAGTTTTAATGCAGCCCGATAATCCTGCAAAGCATCGTCGTAATCATTACGGCCTGTTCGAGCTTGAGCTCTCCGGTATAAGGCTTTCACATTATTTCGGTCAATTTCCAAACATTTGCTACAGTTAACTATTGCCATCTCATAATTGTAACTCTTTAATTGACACATTGCCAAATTTGAATACAAAATAGCTTTTTGTTCTTTGATTTGTTTTTTTAGATCATTCAATTTTTGTATCATTTCATCTTCACAAGACTCACTCATTTCGTTTGAATCTTTTTGACTAATTTTATCATTTATTAATTGATCAGCGATTATTAAATATGAAATGGATTTATGATAACGTTTAAATGCAGAGTATATATGAGATTTTTTGAACAATTCATTGGCATCATTTTTGTGTTCTTGGCAAAAATTAAATAGCTGATTTTCATCGTTTTTATAAATCACACATTCATATGGCTTCAATTTTTCTACATTAGTGACTCTAAGTTTAAATTTGAGGTCCAAAAAGACAACATTTTGCGAGTGATGTTTTTTTTTGAATGCAAAAGACTCGTCGAAAATATCTGGATTAATTTCAAAGCTAAGTTCAGATAATTCGTTCAATTTCATCTTGTAAACAGCTCGATGGATAATTTCATTTAGTAAAGAATTAAAAAAACCAAGTCTTTGACGGACAGTAGTTGCATATTCACTTTTATTCAGAATAAAGCCGACCAAATTATCCAAGTCATAGCCTAGTGCCTTCAGGACACTATCATCAAACAATCGTGTTATCTCTAGTGTAAAATATTCACTTTCTTCTACAATTATGTTGGAATCGCCTTTTTCAATAATGTTCAAAGTAAAATCAACTGGTTCGTTTATGTCGTAACTCTTATGGGACATTTTTTTCTAAAAAATTTTAAACTATATTTTTTTTTGTTCAAATTTTTGATTAAGATAATTTGAATAACTTTAATGAAATATAAAAAATGAAAGTATTTTCTTGATGAAAAAATTGGCGTAGAGGCTAAATTTTTTAATAATTCTCAAAGTCCTTCGAGTATTTTCAAGAATTTAATTCTTAAATTTTTTTACCAAAATAATAAAATTTGATTTGTTAATTCAAAAAATTGATAAATTATGATTTTTTTTTTAAAATTGAAAAATTTTTTTTTATTCTTCTAAGACAAATTTTAAAGCAATATTTGTTATAAAATCAAAGCTCTTACTGCTTCTAAAGAAAAACAACTAGGGTCGTTATTTTTTTAAAAGTAAATTACTTTTAAAAATAGTCTCACTTAATCATTAGTTACAATTAAGCTAAAATTTTTGATAATTTAACTTTTAATTTATTAAAATATACCTTAAAGCTTATTTTGAATAAAGACAGAGGTAAAATAAGGAGTCTTTTATTATTAAATTTACTATTAGGTATCATTGATAGATGATTTTGGAATTTAAGAAAATTAAGTCGCTTTTAAATGAGCTAATTAAATAAGTCAAAATGGTAGAATTTTTTTAACTCTACATTTATTTATTTTAATTTGCTAAATTAAGTTGAGTAACTTGAGAACAGAATATCGCATCAATGGTATCATTAGCATCAATTTCAGATGAACGGCATTTTTCAATGGCTTTCAAAAAATTTCAATACTAATTTTTTTTTCCTTTTAAAAAATTTTTCGATGTCACTTTACTTCTCCATAAAAGAGAAAAAGAGGTTAATTAGAAAATAATTAGATTTAATAATTTAAATTTGAACATATTTTTATTTTTTTTTAATCGTTTTAAGCTAAACGAAAATTTATTAATACTGTTTATTATAAGAGAAATCTTGTCTTTGTAATGAATAAGATATTTTATTTTTAACTTTAATTTATGCTTAAAAAAAAAAAAAAAAAAACTTTTTTGTTTATATAAAAACTTTATAACTTGTAATTCAAGTAAATTATTTTTGTATAGCGCTTAATTTGCTGAAAGGGGAGCGTGAGATCTCCAAGCAGCCGGCCTAAATGGCTATTTGTAAATAAAAATAAAAAAAAAATAAAAAATAAATAAGATATTTTGGATCCTAATTCTATGAAGATTTAACTTTAAAAAAATCTATTAAAGAACTAAAAACCTTGCCAAATACACAATAAGAACAATAGTTAAAAAGAACTAAGCTTTCATAAGAATTTAATTAAACTTAATAAATATTTACCTTACTAGCAGTTTTAACTTTTACTAGATAAAAATTAAAATAAGATTTGATTTTTCTTAAAGTATTTTGAATGCAACAAAGCAATGTGCTGCTAATTGGGATAAAAAATATTTGAATCTAGATTAAAAATTTATTTCTGAATAAAAAATGAATAAATTTGAAAAAATACTATAATTTCATTTATTCTGAATTAAAATATTTTTTAGAAAAAATAGGAATTTTATAAACTAATAGCGTTGTAAGTTAAAATATAAATATCAAGAAACTGTTTCGATTTGAGGTGACAAAAGCATTGGTGATAAATTAAATTTTTCAAGTTTCGATGCGAATAAAAAAATAGCAAAAACTAACAAATATTAATAAAAATATAACAAAAAATTTGAACAAATTCATTGATAAACGAACAATAGACATAGAGGAATTGAGTTCACAATTGATCATATCCAAGAAGCGCTTTGTTAAATTTGTATTCAAAAATTTATACAATTGAACGGTTCGATCTATGCTTATGGTCACAATAAATTTGTTTAAATCAAATTTTTTATTCAATTTATTCACATCGAACACTTCATCATAATAAAAACACAAGTCTGTGATGACACTCGAATGCTGCTTTTTGAAGTCTTCAGGTCTCTTCATTTCATGATCATACAAATAAACTTTTCCTTCACAATCTCCCGCACAAACAAAGTAACCATCTTTGCTTGTTTGGAGACATGTCAAAATGGTATTCCGCACCTTTACGGTCTTCTCTACTTTGAAATTAAAGCCTTCTTCTTTAAGAGTATCCTTAACTCTAACCCATTTCTGAATGTAAGAATTCATCGACTTGTTTCCGCCCCTGATCCTTGGAATATACGACAAATACATAAATTTTGAATCGTTCGAAAACCTAATGTGTTTGATTCTAAGATTGGTGTCACTGACAAAATTTAAAAATTTAAACTCATCTATTTTTTCAAGCTTATCCAAAGACCAAATAAAACATTTGGAATCTTTTCCAACGCTTAACAAAACTCCATCTCCATTTACCTGTAGTTCATCGATTTCGTTCGAGTGCGCTTTATTAAAGACATGTATCTTTTCAAAGTTAAGCTTACTATTTGTAATATTATTGTTATTATCAACTAATAAATTATAAATTAAAATAGAGCCCAGTGTAGTGCCAATGATTAGGTACACTTTTTTTCCATGTCGGTAAACCTGAATAGTGGTAATGGAATTTTCTTTGTCTTCAGTTTGATCAAGTGCAATTCTGCTGACGAATTGGACATCTGCTCCAGCTTCGAATTGAGGCTTGCTTTTGTTTTCAAGTTTTTTAAGACATGATTGAATTTTGTAAATTTCCACACTCTGGTTCAACGCTGCAGCTATATAAATGTCATTTATTTTTGATTCCTCTTTGAGATTGTGACGTTCAAGATAGAATGGAACGAATTTCATTATAGCATCGTCGGATTGAAACTGATGGATTTGTTTGAATTCGGCCAAGTTGTTTTTGTAAGAAATAAAACCCAGTTCTAGTGAATTACCGACTCCGGTCTTGGCGGTGCCTCCACCACCTGCCATAGCAACCAGGCCATTGTCAAGAAGTTTGATGCAATAGGCCGGATAGTCCAGTCGTCTTAATACTTGACTCTCGGTCATTCGTATTTATCTAATATTAAATGGTCACGTTGGGCGATGACGTTGCCTTTTGGGATAAAATTTACAATAAATTTTTATTATAAAAGAAAATTATTTTTAGCTAAAATATTTTTTGATATTTGTTATGTTAAAATTTGTGCATTTTCTGCACAAATTTATATATACTATTTGTAAAAGGTTTTATTTAACACAGATTTAAGCGGTTTGAAATGTGTCTTTGTAAAAAAATTGAGATCCATAAGCCTAATTTTTAAATCAATGGATTAAAAAATATAGAAAGAATATTAACGATTTTCTAAATATCTTATCTTATCTTCTTTTTTCATAAAGATTTAAAAAAATATTAATCCATTTATTCTTTGGCATATCTAATTTTTATATTAACAAAAAATTTGTCATTGAAAAATATCGTCTCAAAATAATAATAAAATAATTAGAAATTTTAAGACAAGCTTTTAAAATTGTTGGAATGGGCCTGTGTATTCTTTTGACGTGTTTAATTTTAATTTGATAATTTGACAACTTAGATTTGAAAAATTAAAATAACTTCCAAACTTTAATCAAACTAATGATCTAATTAAAGGCCAATAAAGCATAGATTCGAATCGGTCAAAATGTGATTTTTCCGAAAAACAAACTACACCATGTTTTTTAGCTCGCTTTTTTACCCTAGAAAAGCTGATAAAACCCTAGACCCATGATCGACCCTCTGGGAGTCATGGGGGTCCAAAAGAGACCCTTTTTTTTTGCTTTTTTTATACCAAAGACCAAATTTTTTGAAATATTGAAATTTTCTCTTCATTTTCGGATTCAGCACCTCATATTACATAGAAATGCAAGTTTTCAGGATAATCGATAAGTCACGTGACCAGATGTCTCAAAAAGTGGGTTTTTTGAGGTACCCCTCAAACTCGCTTAATGATCTCCCATAAGACACATTACCGGACCCATGAATTTGGTATCAAAATGTAGGAAATTAAATTTGGAACAAAGTTATCGATCAACTTTTTCTATTTTTTTTTTCAAACAAAATGAAATAAGGAAAAGTGTTTTTTCATTTTAATTTAAAACGCTTGTTTGAGGGTTATTCAACAAGTTTTTCACTTTTTTTGATAAAAAAAACAAATTTTTCGAAAAACAAAATTTTTGCATCATTTTTATTTAAATAAAAAAGCCTTAAAGAAATTGAATTTAAGTTAAATATTTTATATGCATACAATATTTATTATTGGTTAAATTCGATTTTGCCAGGTCTTTTAATTTCAAAATTGATTAGTTATGGCAATTGAATTAGTTTCGATTTAGCGTTATGCCCGATAAATTCGGACTAGAGTTTAAAAAAGTTAGTTCTATAAATCATTTGTGATTTTGATTTGATGAATTTTTTGTGAGTTTTCTGTCATTTTCTAAGATGAGTATTCAAAACAGATTGCGCGAATTTATAATATTCAAGTTTTTCAAAGCCTCTTAAAAAAGTCGTTTTGGGTTTGGGTAAAAAACATCACTTATACCTGAGAGCTAAGCTTTAAGATATATTGAATTTAAATTCTAATCATTAATAAATGATGGATGCAAATTAATTTCAACTAAAAAATTGAATATTTAAAAATCGATTATCTAGAAATTTTAACTAATATTATTAAAGAATTATTGAAAAATTGAATTAAAGAAAAAACATATTTTATTTATAATTAAATTAAAACCATTTAATTTAATAATATTCATCAGAATATTTTTTTTGGTGATGATGTTTATGATGATGTCTATGATGGTGTTTATGGTGTTTATGGTGACGATGTTTGTGATGATGATGCTTGTGATGATGATGATGATGACGATGTCCATACTCCTCAGAGGAAGATGATGATGCCATGGTACCTTGGAATATTAATCCCAAAACCAAAATAGTCAATACTACGAAAACAGTTACTTTCATTTTTTACTCAATTTGAATTTAAAATTAATCGTTGTTCAACTTAAATAATTTATATCGCATTTAAAATCATTTATATACACGATTGCTTTTCAAAGTCAAAATGTTATAACTATGAAAAAAACAAAGTAAGATATAATGATATCAGAAAAAATATCACGATGAAATAATTGGAACTTGATCTTTTAGAAAATTTTGAATAAGAACATATGATGACATAATTTGACATCGGTCGAATTTTATCAGATATAAAAATGAGTTTTTTTTTAATAAATCAGAAAGAAAATTTCATTTGAGAATAATAGCAAAAATGAAAGTAACAGTTTTGGTAGTATTGGCTATGTTGGTTTTGGGGTTAGTTTTCCAAGGTGCTATGGCATCATCATCTTCCTCTGAAGAGTATGGACATGGTCATCATCATCACAAACACCATCATCATAAACACCACAAACACCATCATAGACATCATCATAAACATCATCACCACAAAAAATATTCTGATGAATCTTATTAAATTCAAAATTTCTGATTAAACATTAACCAGAAATATTTTAAATAAAGAGTTTAAAAATCTAATACATTTTTTCAGTAATCTTTTAAAAAATATTTGTAGAGACAATTTTAAAGTGAATATAAAATCAATAAAATAAGACATTTTTTCTAAATAGATAGTTTGAGTCAAAAATCTAATTAAAAAAAATTAAAGCTTAATTATTTATTTGTTGCCCACAGCTTAAGCCTTAGAAAGTCAAGAAGAAAACTTTTTCAAATTTTCTTGAATAAAAGAAGCACTTCGCATTCAAAGAAATAGAAAGATTAATTTCAAATTTTTCAATCGCAAACTTTTTTACTTAAGTCAAGTAAAATTTTCACTAATCCATCCTAAATTTGAAATCATTTTAACAAAAATTAAAAGCAAATGACATTGAATTTTTTATTTGTGTTCAAAACAAAATTTTTAGAAAATATTTTTAAATTTAAAATTTTCGATAACTAAAAAAAAATGAGTCTTTAATATGGCATCTGATTTTTTAAAGATTTAGTTTATTTTAAAAGTTCAAAAAGTCATTTTTTTGGGTTTCGACAAATTCCCATTGTGTATGACAGGATTGATACCAAAGAAATAAATCCAAAAGTTCCTTTAATTCAAAAAGATTTTAATTAGAAAAACAAAAAACAATTGCTAAAAACCTGCTAATATGTATAAAACGAACGGCCATGGAGCAAAAAATCCACTGAATAATTCGTCTGGATTATTCCTTCCAAAACCATCTCTACTCAAAGCAAACTGCTCATCTCTTGAAATTGAATTTGCTATAACTAAATTAAAAAATTATAAAATTTTTTATTTCCTTTTATTTCTGAATTAACCAGCTTTCATAAAAAGTCCGATTATTAAAATAAATTTAATCATTTTTTAAATTTTCAAATCTAAAAGTTAATTTTGAATTTGTTCAAATAAAGAATAATATAATCTAAAAAAAGAATCTTTTTTTCACTAATTCTATTTGAATATGCCACAATTATTTTCTTAGACTTAGCGAAAGAAATATTACACACCAAAAATCATCGTTTCTCTTATAGTAACAAAATTTCAGTGTTTCTTCAAGCGCTTTTAAATTAATACAAATTTAAAATATAAAAATCTCTTGAAAAAATGAATTTAATGTATCAGTGATAGATTACAATTTAAAATGCTTAAATCTAAAAAACATTTCAAATTTGCCAAAAATTTTATTTATATCATTCAATTTTTTTGATTGACAAATTAAGCGACATTTTAAGTAAATTTAATTAATTTGAATTTTTTATAATATTTGGTGAGCTGAAGGAGGCTTTTTGAAAATATATTGCTTTCAGATTAAACTTCATTTTTTTTAAATATTTAATTTGAAGAACAAATCAAATAACAGACAAAAATTATTAAGATTAAAAAAAATGTATCTTTATTAGGATATAAATTTTTTAAATTTAAATTTAATCCATCTTAATTTAATAATTAAAAAAAAAGCATTATTTACTTAAATAAATAAGAGAAACTTAGCCCGAAAATGTCTAATTGGCAAGTTTTTTTTCAAATTTTTTTGAAATTTTTAAAATTGCGTTGTTTAATTTAAACTCAATTCTTAAGCATGTTAAAATTTAAAATTTAATTGTGTAATTATTTCTATTAAATAAATAATAATGATAATGACAATAATATTATAGCTGCTACTGCATGTACCGTCTATTTAAGTTGTGATAAAATCGTTAGGTTTTTTTTAAATGCCGATAGAGGCTAATTATGTACTCCTTGTTCTATTAGTCATCCATATCCTCTAACATAAAATTCTTTCCTTGATATATGAGAACATATTTTGACATCGGTCGAATTTTATCAGATATAAAAAGGAGTTTTTTTTTCTAATAAATCAGAAATAAAAGAAAAGCAAAAATGAAAGTGACAGTTTTGGTAGTATTGGCTATGTTGGTTTTGGGATTAGCATTTGGACATCGTCATCATTATCACAAGCACCATCACCATAAACACAACAAAAACCATCAAAGACATCGTCATAAACATCATTATTACAAAAAATATCATTATCATTAAATTCAAAATCTCTGATTAAACGTCAACCAGAAATATTTTAAATAACGAATTTAAAAATCTAATACATTTTTTCAATAATCTTTTAAAAAATATTTGTTTTGAGACAATTTTGAAGTAAATATAAAATAAATAAAATGAGAAATTTTTTGTTTACATTTACCTAGCATTCCATACATCACTTCTTTGGCCTATTTCCAAAAAATAGTTTTTACAAGGACATTATTATTATTTAAATTCTAAAAAGAATTATTTGCTGTAAAATTTAGCCCAAAAATTTATAATTGTATAATAATGACAATGATAATTATATTTTTATTTTTTTTATGTTTTGGTTTTGAATATTTTTCATCATGAATCTGATTTTTCATACACGAAAAATCAAAAAAAAATTATCTCTAAACTAATTCAGATTGTGCTATGACAGCCCACTCGGCTAAACCGATTACAAAAATGAAACTTTCATATTAGGTAAGATCCTTTTTTATCTTCTCGCTTAGAGTCTTAAGGTCTAATTTTAAAAATTCTCTTGCATAGGGGAAGGAATTAATCAACTTGATAAGTTTAGCGACCCTTATAATATTTTTTTAATATTATAATTTTTTTTAAATTTTGAAACTAGAAATATGATAGGTGATGATTTTTCAAAATTTTGAACTTAATTTTAAATTGCAAATTTTGATTTTGATCAGTAAAGCATTTGTTTTGCACTTTTTGGTTATTTTTTTTTATTTAAATTTGAAAATTTTCATGATCAGAAATGATGTAATGAATTTTAGAAAAAAATACTGTAATAAATATCAAAACTTAACTAAAAAATCTTTTGCACAAAATTAAATTGTTTCCTTAAAAATGATCACCGAAAACTCAACAAATAATTTTAAAAAAAAATTTTTCTTTCACAATATTCACAATGTTCTTGGAACATTGAAATTTTTACATTTGGCAATACTTGAATTGGCCGACTTTTTTCATATTTATCATTTGACAATAAAAAGTCACCAATGAATATTTTTTTCTTTGAGAAATGTCAAATATTTTCAAAATAGATAAAAATTTTATGCACTAATTGTAAAATATTATTATTTTATCTGGATTAGGGCAAATTTTTCTAAAAACAAGTCGTCAATCACTTGGTCTCAATTTTTTTGCCCAGAAGGAAAAAGCTAAAATTCCTTATTTGAAAAAATTGAATTATGGAACTCATTAAATTTTTTGACTCGATTTTATACTACCAAATAATTAGTTGAATGACTTAAATATTCTTTAGTTAAAAAGACTCAAATATCTTGATACATGTTAATGAATATAAAAAATCTAAAAGTTTAAAAATTAGAAATTTTAATAAATGAACTAAATTTACATTTGAATGCTCTATAAATATAGAAATTGTTATAATTATTATAAGTATATTTAATGTAAGATTTTTTTGCAAACTTGAATTTGATCCTTGGACTTGAAACTTATAGCTTATTTTAAATTCGTAAGCCAATAATTGATATTTACAATAATGCCAACATTTTCTTTTGACGACAATTTACCATCTCTGCCTGTTCCAGATTTGGATAAAACATTAAAAAAATATCTCGAATCTGTCCATCCGTTTTTGTCCGAGATCGAATTCCAACAAACGACCAAAATAGTTGAAGATTTTCGAACTGGAATTGGTAAAAATCTTCATTTTCATTTAGTGGAAAGATCAAGAAGTCAAAGAAATTGGGTTTGATCAAAAATCTGCTTTTTCGCAAAGCCTCTAAAATATTTAAAAGATTAATTTTTATTATAAGGCCGAGCAAATATTAACATTTTAAATTAAATTAATTTTTTCCTATTTTACAAAGTTAGAAAAATGGTGGCTTGACTGGGCTTATTTGGAATGGAGAGAACCCATTGCTCCATTTATCAATACATCCGGATGTGTTATTGGGTCCGAAGTGCCTGTTTCATTGGCCGAAAAAGCCGAAAAAATGAATATTAATATTCCGGCTGCTAAAGCTGCATTCACATGCTTTTACATGAATATGTTTTTCCAAGAATTAAGAAGGTTTTTTTCTTTAATATTCTTATTTTTTTCTATTAATAGATCGAGTTCCACTTTCATCAAAATTTTATTTAACCAATTATAAATTTATTTTTATCTCTAATTTAATTTATTTTAATCTAGTGAAACACTCCCAGCTCAAAAATCACGAACAACATATTTGAGTATGGATCAGTTTCGTAAGTTTTATAGCACATGCCGGATTCCATTGGAAAATAAAGATAAAATGGTTAATTATTTCAAGACTTGTAATCAAATAGTGTAAATTACTAATTAATTATTAAATTAATGGAAATAATAAAGCTAATGAGGGAAACTGTCCAACACACCTAATAGTAATGTTTAAGAACCGATTCTTCAAAGTCAATGCATACCACGAAAATTTTAAATTGCTGAGCATCACTGAATTATATCATCAATTCAAATATATTATCGAAAATTTTACTCCAAGATCACATGGTATCGGAATAGGTTCTTTGACATCAGACAGAAGAGATCGATGGGCTAGAGTAATTTAGTTTTTCTGAAATTATTTTTTATCAGTAATTTTTTATAAAAGAATCGTCAATATTTGATTGATTTGAACCCAAAAAACTTGGAGTCATTTGATACCATAGAGAAAGGATTATATGTAGTTAATTTTGATGATCTTGAAGCATACAATATCGATCAAGTCAGAAATTTAATATTTTTTA
The DNA here is from genome assembly GCA_010279815.1 of Brachionus plicatilis. Lineage (NCBI taxonomy): Eukaryota > Metazoa > Rotifera > Eurotatoria > Ploima > Brachionidae > Brachionus > Brachionus plicatilis. Next base: position 250,325 of record QEOQ01000204.1, read on the forward strand.
AAAATTTTGCCATTTTAAATTCTTTTGTTTTTTAGATATTGGAAATATCTTTTTTAAAAAATCCGAAAAATCGTTTTTTTGACAAATCGTATGAACTAATTGTGTCTAAAACAGGATTTATTGGGTCCAATGTTGAGGTAAGCTCAAAATTTAAGTTTGAAAATTTTGTCATTTAAAAAACAAATTGATTTTACAAAATATCAAATTTCTTTGTAATATGTAATACCTTAAATAGTTTTCAGAAAAAAATCTGTAATTTCTTTAAATTCATATTCAATAGAGAATTTTTAAAAACAGTGCCATTTGCAAAATCCAAAACCAAGACTGATTTGGGTTCAGCGAAATTTTGAATAAATTTAGCTAATTTTATTTCAATTTCATTATGAAATTAATGGTTCAAAATATGGTTAAAATAAAGAATAAATTAAAGAAAGATGAAAAATTTTTGAATTTTTTTCTAATTGTATAATGTATTTAGTTGATTTTTTAAAATCTCTTTTTAAAAAAATTGACTTTATTTTTTTTCTTAAAATAAATTTTGATGGTTAAAACATTGGGTTTACAACTAAATGCCGAAATTTTCAATTTTTTATCTGATAATAAATCAAAAAACTATTTTTCTAGAGGCATTAAAAGCCAATTTACTAAGCTTTTAGTGTAGCGTTAAAAACAAATATTTACGGTAATTGTTTTCAAACACGATATAATCTGTGCAGAATAGAGTTCAGAGCAATAGAAAAAAAATAAGAATGCTTTTAAAGTAATTTTTAAACTTTTAAGCTGAAAAAATTATTCAATTCATTGTTCAACCACTGCAAAAACTCTAGAATTTGCACGTCATAATTATAAGCACTAAAATTAAAATGCACAATTATTTTTTAAAGAGTTCTCAAACTTTGAAATAAGATTTACCAGCTTAATTAAATTAGCTTTAAATTTCATTATTAAATAAAATAAAAATTAAATAGTATCAAATAAAAAAGTAAAATTTGAAAACAACAGTTAAGCATGATATATATTAAAAAATGATAAACATCTTCTAAAATCTATAAATTAGATAGTCTGAGACTTGTAACTTTTAAACAACTCTGAAAAGCATTTTATTAAGTTTAATCAAAGGAAATTTATTAATCAAAATCAAATCTAATTTTATACAAATTCAAAGTACAGAATAATTTTTGTGTTAATCTAAATATAACTTGATTGTTTTTATTTTTTCTTATTAAATTACATAATAGCTTCAATTAAGTCTTAATTTGATAGAATAACTAATATTTTTGAGAATTCTGGTATTTGGTATAGGTATAGGTAAAGTTAGATTTTCCAAACCAACACAAAACATAAAATTCAGCCTATTTTAGGTTCAGAATCTCTAAATTTTAGAAATTTTTGACAAATTATGAGATCAAATTTTTATTGGAAATAATTTCTTTTTAATAATTATTGTTTTTTTCACCAAAAAAATTTTTTAACAAACGAAAAATTTTTTAATAATAGAACCATTCTTAAATATAAAAAGTCACTCTGCCATAATAAAAATTTATAAAATGACTGAATTCGAAACTGATAGAGATTTTTAAATTTGATTTTGATCAATTTAATGTACTCAATATAGATGTAAAAAGAGGGTAAAGTTAAATAAAGCTAAATGGCAGCACCTGCATTTATAAAAATTATTTGTTAAATTTTTTAAATATATTTTTGCAATCTGCAGCTAAGACTAAATTGATCCAAATCGTTTTTAGCTTTGAAAATATTCGTTTCAAAAAGAAGCATGGTAAGAAAACCAAGGCAAAAGATCGGTACGCAAAGAATATAAATAAGAATTGAAGAACAACATTTTTTTATTAAAATACATATCAAACTGATAAATTGAGCTTAACCTGAAAAATTATTTTTTATAAAGCATAAATTTTTTTGTTTAAAAGTATTTTAGTGAAAAAAAAGTGAGCCATTTTTATTTACTCAGTAATTCTTGAAGTCCTTTTTTTTTAATTTTACGAATTGATATGAAATTTACAATTCCATAGAGTCGTATTTTGGCTTTTTTCTTTAAATATGTCGAGTAACATGATGTAACTCAAGTTTGAAAAGTTTTTTAAAAATTTTACTTTAATAATTATCAATTTATTTACATCTCTAATTTAATATATTTTTTCATTTAAGCATACACCTTTTGATGGCATGGTCAGTACAACAATAATTGCTTATACATTTGAAAAATTGAAAAAGCTTGCCAAAGACATTACAATGGTAAAAAATTCAAATTTTTTAGCATCGATTTGAAATTTTTTTTCAGGTTGAAAGTTTTGGTATTGAAGAAAAATTTGTTGAGCCAACAGAACTAGAATTCGACTACGATCTTCACATTGAAAATGAAATAAAAAATTCAAGTGAGCAATTTGAAAAAACGGTATCCTTATCTATTTTTTGAGTAATTTTTAATTAAAACTTATGTTCCAGGGCTCTCTTTTAGAATGCAAAAACTTAATTCTTAGTAGCTGCACAAAAGATCAACTCAAATCGTACAGAATTAATCCTGATACATTTACTCAAATGTGCATGCAGCTAGCCTATTACCAATTGCATAATAAACCTGCGCCAACTTATGAGACTGCTACAACGCGAGGATTCTATCATGGTCGAACTGAAACAGTTCGCTCTTGTAGCAAAGAAGCTGTTAAATGGTGCCAAGCTATGATCAATCAAAACAAATTGACAAGGCTTAACGATTTTGAGTTATTAAAGCTGTTTAGACAAGCATGCGAAAAACATGATCGCTTAATGAACGAAGCAAGAGATAATGAAGGCTGCGACAGACATTTGTTAGGGTTGATGTTGATTGCAGGTGAGCTAGGATTGGAAATGCCAAAAATTTTTACGGACCCTGCTTGGAAAAAGAGTGGTGGTGGAGGAAACTTTTTAATTTCTTCTAGTTGTGTTGGGTACACAAATACAGTGGGAACGTGCTGTCCATTTTGCCTAGATGGCTACACCATGATTTATTGCTTCTCTGATCAAGGGTTTCTATTTAGTTTGACTTAAAAATTAAAATTTTTAAATTTTTTTTTCTCAGCTTATGTTTTAGTATAACTCGGTTTAAAAATAGTTCAGAAACCTCAATGAACGGAATAGTTGAATCATTGAAGTCAGCTACACAGCAAGTTCAGCGTCTATTTGAATCGAATCCGAAGATTTGAATTATTCTATTTTTAAAAAATTTGGTATTTGCTAATTTTCTTTATTTAACTTATCAAATAAATATTTATATTACTACGACAATTTTTTTTTCTATTCTATGGATCTAATAATAGACAAGGCTTGGCATGGCATAGTAGATTTTTTATTCTAACTAAAATGCAAAAATAAAGCGTTGATTATAATTTGCAAAAATGAGTTCCTTGGCACCAAATTATAAGCAAACAACTAAAGAAAATAAGGAAGAACAAGGTGAATTACGTGAGCTACAGCTTAAACAAGACGCTGGTCAGTCAATTCAGCCTGATTTTAGCAATCCATGCAAGCGTGAACACGAAGCGTATGGACGATGCATCACTGACAAAAAGCATAACTCATTTTTAAATTGTGATGATTATTTACAAAATGTTAAAAATTGTGAAAAGTATTGGAAAGAGGTGCAGGATTACCGAGTTAAATATCTTGACAAATCTGGATTCGAATTACCGAAAGAAGAAGAGTTGGAAAAATGGAAAAGTAAAATGCATGATTGGTACATTACTAAACAGTTAAACCCTCCCGAAGATATTTAAATAAAATTTGAAACCCTTATTTGTTATTAATTTTTAATATTTTATAAAAATGAGCAAATATGCTCCTTAATTTCACAAATAACACTACAGTAAAAACCGGATATAAAAAATTCGAATTTGCACAACAAAAAATTTCTTATATCAGACAATTTCTTATAAACGAAAAATTTTTTTTTTAGTAAAAAACTGTTAAAGGATGAATAGGGAAGTTTTGAGAAACTATTTTATTTATTTACATATTAATCTATGCAATTGAGAATTTGAATTCTTTTTTTTAGACTAAAAGCAGTCCTCTGATTGTTTATTTTGTCATTTTTATCATCGCCTTTTTAATTATTTGTAATTTTTAAAAATTTCAAATTTATAAAAAACAAAAAAAGTTCAACTTTCTTGTAAACAACAAGTTTAGCATGAAAAACATCTTATTTGTTTCTTGTACCCATATTTCTTATAAACGGTCTTCACTGTATTTAGATCAAATGAAAGTTGCCTTTATTAAACTTATTTTAACTAAATTTTAATTTTAGAATTTTTGATATAATTAATTCTGAGATTGTTTGGTAACATTAGAAATTGTAAATTGAACTTGGTTCTTTTAATGTAACGATATTCTTGCATTCGATTTCAATATTCACAATTCGGGCTTCTAATCTAATTAATGATTAGATACTTGGTTATCAAGCCATTTAAGCATTGCTTTGCTTAGTAGTGTCCACATTTTGGTATAATGAAAATTACGTACATGAAAACT